>CM060242.1:22367336-22513107 GCA_030555515.1 Acutogordius australiensis
ACTTTGGAAGGGGGGGGGGGCAAAAAAAGGGGTCTAGAATCGTGCCTGGTCTATTGTTAACATTCATTTGGGGAATGGGGCCAGAAAAGTAAGAAAAAGGTAATTGTAGGCTTTTTACAATTATTTTATTATATTAATTTCTACACTTCTCCATTAACCAGCACGTACCAAAACCAATCCTTCTACTTAAGCTAAAACTAATCTAAAATATATTATTTTTCAACTCACCGAGTAAGGCGTGTGCGCGCGCATGGCACCACACCGATTAAAAAAGCAAAAATGTAAAACAACCTTAGATAAAATTAGTTGCGATTTCATAGTACACTAATATTTAAAACAAAACTAAAAAAACATGGTGAACGCTAGTATGGAATTACAATCGTAAAACATTGGGGTACATAAATTTTACAACAATTATTACAGTTAAAATTGCATATTGTATTATATAACACAGGTCAACAAATATCAATGTCAGAAACGTGAATTATATGAAAACATAAAAGAATGCATCCCCATGATAACCTCTCATATATATTTTTCGTTTTTCTTAGTTTCGTCCGTCTAGCTCCTTAGATCCGTCTATAACGAAAAATGGCCTTTTTGACCAAATTGACAGACCTAAATATACGCTAAAAGAAAAAATTTAAAAATCTTTTTTGCATATTAAAATCCCTTGTAACTTATATTTATAATCACAAATAATGAGAAGTAAATTTTGTTAATATATCAAGCTTTTACATCGGCATTTAAATACAAAATATTTTGCGTCCAAACTTAAATACGTCACGATACATTATCGGTTTAAAAAAAATATTATTTGAAGTTTGAATTTAGCAGTTTAACTATTGTGAATATGTAAAAATAAAATTTCGATTTTTTTGTTTTTGAATCTTTTTGTTTTTTTTTAACTTTTTTTCTAAAATTTTTAATGTTTATTTCTAAAACTAAGTTAGATTAGGAAAAACGGTATACGGATTTGATATTCCCTAAGATGGCAGGTTTGATCTCTCTAGTTAACTCATAACTCTCAAAAAATTGTTGACCTGTGTAATGAGAAATAAAATTTTTAGTACATCAAGAAGCTCTTACATCAGCATTTAGATAATAAAATTATTTCGCGTTCAAACTTAAATACGACACAATAAATTATGGGTTTTTAATAAAAATTTTATTTGAAGTTTGAATAAAACAGTTTAGCTGTTTATATCATTTTTCATATAGTTTTTTCCGAATAATTTTTATAGAATTTTCCCGAATAGTCATTTTTTTAGAATTTTTTGCATACTCGTTCAGAAAAATTTTTTAGTTTTGCGACTGCACCATTGAGGTAATCCGGGGGAGGGGGGGGGAAGGTTTTTACTGTTCTGGCGTTGTTAATCAGGGAGAAAAGGGTCTATTGTTAACATTCCTTTGGGGAATGGGGCTAGAAGGGTAAGGGTAGGCAATTGTTGACTTTTCACAATTATTTTATTATATTTATTTCATCACTTCTCCATTTACCAGCACGCACCAAAACCAATTCTTCTACTTAAGCTCCTTTTTCACAACACGAAATAATTAATTTTCACGGCAAAAATCATAAAACAAAAATATATTATTCTTCCACTCACGTTCCGTGCGCGCGTAAGGCGTATGTGCGCGCACGACAATACTTAAAAGTAATTTCAAATCAGCTGTCTTAATATAATAATTTTAACAAACACATTTAATAGAGGTATTTTTTGCGTGATGCAAATCAAATTGCAAAATTCATTTCCATCAATGCAATCATATATGTATATCCAACGTTTTAAAGATTTATGAATAATGGTCTTTTCTGTGCGTTCATTTAGCAATCTATCTGGGGAGGCATGCTCAAGATGTTTTCCCTCTATGTTGGCATATTCAGTTTACATTCATCTATTTGCGCCCACTTCCAGCAAAAAATCAAACTTTTTAACCTCAGGTTTGTGCCAGTTTCACAGATTGCTTGATATTTAAGTCATCTGAGGCTGGATCATTTGTCATATTTATTATACAGATGATTTGTAAGCTTTCGATCTGTCCAAACATTACATATCACTATATTATGGCTAAAGGCTCGAATCATAACAATTTTTAGTTAATAATTTATTAGCCATAATTTGTTCCCTCAACAATTCTCGCCGTTTTTATAAAAATTAAAGCCATTATTATTAATACTGAATGCATGCTTACAATATTTGTGTACTCTGATCTCTAAAAATCTTCAGGTTCTTCTTAATTATATTAAAATTACAAATCATTAAGACTGATTTTGTCTTAAGAATTAAGCACTGATTGGTGCTGTAGTTTTTTAGAATTCCTCATCACACATGATTTAAAAACGCTCAATTAAATACCTTTGTGCCTACTTTGTTAAATCTCATTATACAATATCACGTGGCTGTTGTTCGATAGGTTCTTCTTAAAATAAAGGCAAGTTAGGAACTTATCATTTGAAATTATAGGAAACACGCATCTTTGTTTTGGAACAAGCTAGTAACTTAGTAATTGGAATTATAGTAAGAATATAACTTTTGCCATTCCTATGTGAAATCCAACCATAAAAATATCATAACGCGAACAAACTAGCGTGTAATCCTGATCCATCGAATGACAAAATAGGCCACCAGTTTAAGCATGTAGGATCTCCCTAATCTCGATCCATCGAATAATATACAATAAAACGTAAGCCAAAAGGCCTAGCATGCAAGATCGTTTTTAAGCATTTCGCTGGTTTATCCGAATATTGAATGATATTTCCAACATCTTCGCTACGAATTAATAGAAATAAACACAATATTTAAAATTAAACGTTATGACCATCGTAACCTAATGCCCTTAAGAATGATGCATATTATGTAATGTAGTCTGGTTCCTTTTGCTCGATTATCCTCCAATACCCGGCATATAAATTTTATATATTTGTTATTATTTTTTATTATTATACTAGCACAAAGAAGATATGAGTTTATATAACAGCATCACATGTTGTGTTTCGGTTGATTGCGCATTATAACCTTTATTACTATTGTATACACAAGCAACATCACCTGATAGCCACCTAAAGGCTATTATACAGTGTTAATCGTCCTTTCTTTGTCCAGATAATAGAATGAAAGGCGGATCATTCATTCTTGACCTTTGAAATTTTTCAAGCAAATTAATTACTTATAAGTTTGTAGAATTTTTACATCATTTTTCATATAGTTTTTTCGAATAATTATAAAATTTTGTTGAATAGTAATTTTTTTTTAAATTTTGAATAGTCATTTTTTTTTTAAATTTTCGCATATTCGTTCCGAAACTTTTAGGTTTTGCGACTGCGCCATTGAGTAATCCAAGGGCCAAAGGGGAAAGGTAATACTATGCATTAAGGTGTTCCGAGGCCCGAAAGAAAAGGGTTATTGTTATTATTACTGAAGCTAATCATTGGTAAGGAAAGGGCAATTGTTAACATTCTTTAGGGGAATGAAAGAAGAATAAGAAATTAGTACTTGTAAATTTTTATATTTATTATTAATTTTGGTCAAATCCATTTCATAAAAATATCGAATTTCCAACTAAAATTCCTACCAGCACCAAACCAACACAAATAATAACTTTTTACCACAAAACCCAACAATTAAAAACTAAAAAATATATATGTTCTTTCTTCATTATCGTTCCGTGCGCGCGTATGGCACGCGCGTAAGGTGTGTGCGCGCGGTCGACAATTCAAATAATATTTCCATTAAAAACTGATAATATATTGTGTCTTATTAAGTTTTGGACGCAAAATATTCTGTATTATCTAAATGCTGATGTAAGAGCTTGATATACTAAAAATAATTATTTCTCATTACACATAGCAACAAATTTTTGAGAGTCATGAGCTAACTACGGAGATCAAACCTGCCATCTTAAGGCTGGGCCAAAGGGAGAGGTTATTATGCTGCGCCATTGAGGTAACTAGGGGTCAAAAGGGGAAGTTATTATTAATAATGATCTGGGGGCCAAAGGAGGATATGTTATTATTGTTATTAATGACGTGCTCCGCGGGGAATAAGACGGGGGATTTTTATTATTAGGGCGTATTTAATCATTGGGGGAAAAAGTCATGACATACCTCTGGGGATTGGGATATTAAGAATTTGGAATAATTACTCGTGGACTTTTATATTTGGTTTCAAACTTATTATCAGATTTTTATATTTAATTCAAACAATTTAATATTCCATTGCATCAAAACATCGAATCTTCCTCACAATTCCTACCGGCACCAAACCAACACAAATTATTACTTTTTTTACCACCAAAAAAATTACAACTAAAAACTAACTAAAAATAAATGTTTTTTTTTCCTTTTAGGTTTCGTGCGCGTTGGCACGCGCGTAAGTGTCTACGCGTACGACACCTCACCGCTTAAGGACAAAATGTAAACTAGCCTTAGATAAAATTAGGTGCAATTTTATATTCCATTAATATTTCAAACAACACTAAAAATCGTGAGCGCTGGTGCGGAATCGCATTACAAAACATTGGGACATAATATTACATCAATAATGTATACAGTTAAAATTGCATATTATGTTATATATATTACATCATACATATTTTAAATTCATATAACTATTTAACAGCATAACCTTATCCTTTAACTTATCAAAATTTTCAATTATTCGGGTCTCCAACATAGCCCAAAAAAACATAAATCAGCCCAAAATTTAATTTATCAGCCCAAATCAAAAAAAAACAGGGATCATTTCTTATGTCCCATTCAACAAAAACCCGGGGCCCAGCCAGATATCTTAAAGCCTCTCAAAATAAAGCAAAAACAAAAATTAATTATGGGCTCATTTCACCCAACCAAAGGTAAAAGGTCATTTAGCCTCCCAAAATAATAAAAAAATAAATAAACACTTAGGGGCTTTTTAATTTATAGCAAACATTCACTAGAGGGCTGATACACTTACAAACCATATTATCACTTAATTGAGCCCAACTAACTTGGAAATTGGTTGCGTTTATACTCAAACATGCATAAGCAACCTCCTCCCTTCTTTACAAAGACCCAAAATAAACCCCTACTTAATAAAATTTAGAAGCTGTGGCCAATTACAAAAAAAATAAAATGTTAAATTAAAATTTAAAAAAAAATATATCCGTTACAATTCATTTTTATCACAATCCATAAGCAAAATCAAAGTTATGTACATTAAAATCACTAAAAAAGAGTTTCTTTTTTAAAAAAAAAATTTCGAAAACTTGCCTAACCAATTTTATAAAATCACTTAATGCATTTATGAATAATGTTTCCTAAATAATGTAGCTCGGTTCCTCTTGCTCGATTATTTTTCAATCATTCGCATGTAAGTTTGTATGGGGAGAGCAAATTGTCATTTATTAATATACCTGTAAGGGATGGGGCATTAAGAATAGCATTAAATACTTGTAGACTTTTATATTCAGTTCAAACAATTTATTATTCAGATTTTTATATTTATTACAAACAATTTATTATTCTATTCCATCAAAACATCGAATCTTCTTCACGATTCCTACCGGCACCAAACCAACGCAAATAATTACTTTTTTTACCACCAAAAAAACTAAAACTAAAAACTAACTAAAAATAAATGTTTTTTTTCCTTTTAGGTTTCGTGCGCGTTGGCACACGCGTAAGGCGTGTCTGCGCGCACAACAATCAGCTATAAACTTTAAAATTTAGAAAAAATGCTAAAAAAACAAAAGAGATTTAAAAACAAAAATAACTTGAATTTTTTTTTTGCATAATTACAACAGCTAAACTGTTAAATTCAAACTTCAAATAAAACTTCTATTAAAATCCGTTATTACATAGTGTCGTGTTATAGTTTGAGCGCGAAATATTTTAAATAAAGCACAATGCCCCCCCCCCCCCCAAAAAAAAAACGTTTTTGATTGTTCCCCCCCCCCCCCCCCCAAATACGTATAAATTTTATTTTTGCCCTTCCACCCCCATAAAATTAAATTTGCTCCCCCCAAAATATCTAAAAATTATTATTTTATAATTATTACTTTATTTTAAAAAGTGTTTTGATTTATATCAACACTTTTCATCCGTTAAAGAGATCTAACTAACACAGAAATTATTTCTATTATAAACTTATTTTTTGTAACATTAATATTTGTTGACCTGTGTAATTTACACATTATATACCATAACTGAGAAAGAATTATGATTTTTAAAATGCAATGGTGCAATCATATTTTCTCCGTTCGAATCATGTAACGGTTATCCAATTCTTTTTAGTTCGCCCTTGCCCGGTCCAATTTAGCGAAAATCCCTCCAAACCCAGTAAGTATACCATTGCTAGTTGGTATCGTGGAAGATTATCCCAATCTCTGGGATATCTTTTTAAGAGCCCACAGTATAGCCAATACATTTTTAAAAATTTAATGACAGTCAACAAATATCAATCAGAAACGTGAACTTTATGAAAACATAAAAGAATGCATCCCCATGATGGCCTAATCTCATATATATTTTTTGTTTTTCATAGTTTCTTCCGTCTTTGGCTCCTTAGATCCGTCTATAATGAAAAATGGCCTTTTTTGGCCAAATTGACAGATCTAAATATACTCTAAGAAGAAAAAATTGTAAAATCTTTTTTTGCATATAAAATTCCATGTAACTTATATTTTTAATCACAAATAATGAAAAATAAATTTTATTTATATATCAAGCTCTTACATTGGCATTTAGATAATACAAAATATTTAGCGTCCAAACTTTAATACGACACGATATATTATCGGTTTTTAATGCAAATATTATTTGAAGTTTGAATTTAACAGTTTAAACATTGTGAATATGCTAAAATAATATTTCAATTTTTTTTTGTTTTTGAATCTTTTTTGTTTTTTTGACCTAATTTTCTAAAATTTTCATTGTTCATAACTGACTAACTAAGTTTGATTAGGAAAAACGGTAAATGAATTTGATATTCCTTAGGATGACAGGTTTAATCTCTGTAGTTAACTCATAACTCTCAAAAAATTGTTAAATGATCACTATTTTAAAATTATTTTATTACAATTTAAGAAAAAAAATTGTAAACTTCTCTAACTAATCTAATATGCATAACTTAAATAAAATGAAGCGGTGGAAATTTAAACCGATAAAATTAAATGAACTTAAAACCAATATAACTAGTTATCCAGTCTGTCGGCACCATCGTAAATTAACAGTACGGATTACCGATAAAGAAAAAACGAAAATGATCGCCTTTACTTAAAACATTTCTTTAGCAGCGATTTCAAATTACTAAGATCGCACAAAATAGTAAATCTAACAATTTCACAAGCCAGGCAAAAGAGAGGAACAACGGAAACAAGCCTAAAAGTCACCGCGTTTCGTCTTGTAAAGAAGCAATCTATAAAAATATATAATTAATGATAAACATTATTTCGCATATTACACAGGTCAACAAATTTTTGAGAGTTATGAGCTAACTCCAGAGATAAAACTTGCCATCTTAGGGATAAATCCGTTTACCGTTTTTTCCAATCAAACGTAGGTCAGCTATGTCAAAAAAACAAAAAAAGATTAAAAAACAAAAATTAATTGAATTTTTTTTTTGCATATTCACAACAGCTAAACTGTTAAATTTAAACTTCAAATAATATTATTATTAAAAACCGATAATATATAATGTCTTATTTATATTTGGATGCCAAATATTCTGCATTATCTAAATGCTGGTAAGAGCTTGATGTACTAAAATAATTATTTTCTCATTATTTGAAATTAAATAAATAAGTCACATGGGATTTTTATATGAAAAAAAAAGATTCTAAAAATTTTAGGGTATTCTCGAGGTCGCAAAATCTGTCATTTTGGTCAAAAAAGACTATTTATTTGATATTGTCGGAAATAAGGAGCCGAAGGCGGTAGAAATTACGAAAAACGAAAAATATATATATGAGATAAGGCCATCATGGAGGCGTATGCTTTTATTATAAATTTATTTTTTATGACATTGATATTTGTTTATGTAATCTATTATATTAACTCTGGAAAACTTTCACAAGTCTAATAACGAGAAATCTTACTAATTAAAGCTAAGTTAGGTAGTGGCGTTTAAATTTTACTCATGTATATGCTATATGTATAAAACGTATTCGACTAACAAAATTCAGTATTCTTTAAGTTGTTCTTGGTATTGAAAAAAATTAAGTCAACGACATTTCGGCCAGCTTTTATATACAATACTTTTTTTTACCAAAAATCAAGCTCATAAGGGTCAATGTGCAAAAACAATAGAATGTTTGTTGACTCTATTTTCAAAACACAATAGTTTTATGCTTCCTAACCATAATATCTAGTAAGTCCAAAATAAGATTAACACTACCAAATTAATCAATTTCATAAGTTACCTCTATTAAAAAAGATCATGTCATCTTAGATTAATTTATGTGCGTTTATAATTCCCATCTCGGCCCAATAGCATAGCGTATTTACGTTTATACAACTGCTTTAATACAGTTCCCTGTACATATTTGACCGGGCCTAACGGCATATACACCCAAGCACTATTTATCTCAACAAACTTGCTTAGAAGATCTTTTACCACTCTTTTTTCTTTTAAACTCTTAAATCACGACCTAAGAACCATTCAGGTGGCGAACCACACTAGTTTTGAGTTGTGTTGTGTTGTGGTATAACGACATAGACCACTATTCCCGTGTATCGTTCATTTTATTACACCAAGATTTAACTAGGCCTAGCCCTCTCAGCTAAGCCATTTGTGTGAGGGTAATAAGGCGGTGCCATAAAATTATTGATTCCCCAATCTGTACAAAAATTATCGAATGCCTCACTTTTAAAAGCAGGACCACCATTAGTTACTAGCATTTTGGCTAAACCGTACTTGCTAAACAAGGATTTTAGAGCTCTTATCACAACCCTTGTCTTAAGCTTGTTAGTCCAAATTATTTGTAACCACCGCCAAAACGCATCAATAATAACCAAAAATTATTACTGTATTTCCCATTCTCCAAAATCCATATGAAATTTAGTCTAAGGTCCTTTCTCCTCTTACCAAGCCGCTATCTTTCTTACCGCTGTTAATGAAGCCATAACTTTCGCTACTTTTTAAGAATTCATCAATTTGCTTACCCATATTAGGCCACCAAACAAATTTTCGCGCTGTTTGTTTAATATGTTTCTGCCGTTAGTGCCCTGAAATATTTTTAGAATCGAAAGCCTTAGGTAAACGAGTATAACCATTCAATTTCCCCTTAAAACAGTTTCATCTTCAATCGACAATTCTTCCTCCATTATTTCATAATTTTTATCCTCCGAACACCAGTAATTTTTACCTAACAAACTTTCTTTAACTCTGGTACATTGCTCATCATTAACTTCTTCTGCCAATTCTTCACAAGTGCACGGGGTACCTAATAGGGTTTTAGCGTATTAATAAGTAAACTAACCATATTCACTGTGGTTTTCGTACTATGTTAGACTTATACCTATTGTTTCGTTTTCCGTATTATTACCCAGCCTTAACAAAATATCTGACGTATTAATTTCTGAACCTCTCCTATAAACTAGTTTAATGTCAAAAATCACCGTTAGCTGAAACCGTTAATCTGTTTGAGACCATCATTTTGTGATAAATTTTAGCTAATAATCCTATGAGCGGTTCAATAAAAATGATTACATGCCCACTATATAATTACGACATTTTAGAAGTCCATAGACTACTGCCGCATCTTGAAACTTTCTAGAAAAATACATTACTGGCCGTTCTACATTATCAACCATCTATAACAAACTCAAAAACCTTCTAAAGAAGCATCAACCGCTATTCTTGTCTCTTTTTCAGTCAAAACAAACTAGTACAGGCTTAGACGTTATCGCGTTCTAACGTGATCTTTGGTTGTATTTTCTTCCAATCAATGTTTTGTCTTTCGTTAGGTCATTTGACGGAGCCATTATTTAACCACAGTTTGCAATACACTTGCGATAATAATTTATGGAGCCCAAAAACGACTTTAATGTAACATCTTTAGGCCGTGTAAGATTATTAATAGCTACTCTCTACTAATTTGACATTAATCCCAATTAAATAACCTAGGTAAGTGACTTGTTTAACACAACTACGCTTTTTTCTAATTTAACCGTTAAGCCGTTTTACTTAATATGATAAAGCACGGTCAATGTCTTATATTTTCTTCGATATTTTTAGATGCAATTGAAACATCATCTAAATTGAAAAAGGTATTTGTCATAACCATAGCCATAGTTTTTTAAAACTTGGGCCAAAATACTTAGCCCATACAATATCCTAGTAAATATGTACAAACCTTTATGCGAACTAAAGACCAATGTTTTTAAGAATCAGTCTTACAGTGCTGACCATATTTATGTGGCCATTGTTAATAAAAACATCGTGAATGTCTCATAAATTGTGGCCATCGACCACTATATTTTTTGGTCGTTGTCGTGCGCGTGGCAACGCACAAGAGAAGCCACGCGCACGAGTAACCTAAAAAAAATAAAAGAAATATTATTATTATTATTTTTTGGTAGTTTTTTTAGTAGTAGTGTTTTTTGTGGTTAAAAAAAGAAAAGGATTTTGTTTTGTGTTGGCTGAAATTATGAGGAAGATTTGTTATTAACTTTGTTTTAATGGAAGGAATAATAAATGGTTTGGATCAAATATCTACAAGAATTTATATACTATTTATGTCGAAATTTCTAATGCATCTCGCCCTATTATCCTAATGCTTCTCGCCCTATTAATTATAATTCTCTTCTTTGGCCCCCGGATTACCTCAATGAAATTTCTTAATAACTTTCTCCTTCGGACCCCAATATTCGGCAATGACCCAGTGTTTGACAATGGCCACGAGCTTGTCATTTGGCGCAGTCGACAGGATCGGCGACAAGATCGTCGACAGTATACTAGTAATAATAACTTTTCACCTATGGTGCGGCGACAGTATTCTAATAATAATACAAAATTTTCCCCTATGGCGCGCATTTTGTCAATGACAAGATATCTAATAATAACTGCCCCTTTATACGCCAAGTTACCTCAATGGCGCAGCATAATAACCATTTCATTTGTATTTCATCTTGCGATGTAAAAGCAATATTCTAAAAATAACTATTATTCAACTCCAGGTAAGCTTATTGTAAAGCATAATGATCCGCCATTTTATTTTATAATCCTTGATGTTTATTCTTTGTTCCTTTGTGTGGAGCGTGTGATCAATCAGTCAACAACATACAGGGATCTATTCGGTGCGAGCAATAATAAATAATAACAACTATACATGCGGGGGAGTGAAAGATAATCGAGCGAATCGGTCAACTGCACAAGAAATGAATGCATCATTATTAAGAATTAAGTTATTTTATAAACTATGTGAGGTCCCGGAATTTTATCTATAAACATTTTAATTTTTTTTAATTGGCCATTGCATCTAAGTATTATTATGGAAGGGTTTATTTTGGGTCTTTGTAAAGAAGCGAGGAGGTGGCATATTGCTTGTTTGAATACAAACGCAACCCATTTCTAAGTTAGTTTAACAATTAAAAAGATTTTATTTATGAGATTTCCAGCATTAATATATTATAATATCAAATTAACAATGTTAAATATAATTAATAAATTATAAACAGGTGGTATATTAAAAGTAATATATGAAAGAAGTAATTAAAATAAATTAAAAAAAATTAAAAAATAAAAAATAATAAAAATATTATATTTACTAAATTTTAGAGTCTTCCGGCCACGTATTTTTAAATAGAAAATAATTATTTTTCAAAATTTCTATGGAAATTTTTTGCCTTATGCTAAAACTTGGTGAAATAAAATTATTTTTAATTAGTTTACCAATTTGTTTGAAAATTTTCAAGGCTTCAGGACCAAATGATCCAGAAGTTGTGGCAACAATTGGTATAAAAATATTATCGGAATTTAAAAAACAATATTTTCTTGTCTTTAAAATTTCGGCATTCAAAATTGGATCAAAATTATAATTTGAAGGGGCCAGAGGATCAACACAGGCGAAATCCCAAAATAAAGGTTTCCCCTTAGAGAAGGGAACAAGGGTTTTTCCATCCGGTCTTTTAGAATTAAAAGATAAACCAGGTTCTAAAACACACGGTATATTAGCCTTTTTAAAAAAGTGGCGATAATGATTTTAACCTTATTGTGTCGCCTTATCTTTGAATTCGACAAACAATGTAAGGGATGCCGGCCAAAACTATCGGTGAGAGTCTTGCTTGCTGCAAATGTAAGGAGTTGAAAAAGGAATTCCTAAACACAAATACAAAGCATATTGAAACGCTTCGTTAGGAAGTAATTGATTATTTACCTTACTGGGGAACGCCTCTAGCCATTCATGACCTAAATTGTATGAAGAAAGTGATTTAAGAAGGGATTTGTGCGTTGTGTTTTCACTCTGTAAAAGGTAAGCAAGAGAGTTTAACGCTAAACACATATCCCATTCTTTTTGATCACCCGTTTCAGGGTATGGCCTGGTAGGGCCGGCCTCAAAATCCCAGGTAGTTAAGGTTAGAAAAAAATCGGGTCCGAGTTAAAATTTGTGATTTTAAAGATTGTATCCTTGAAGGATGAAAAGGAAGCAAGGAAAGCGACAAGCGCTATATTACTGGGTGACCTGACCCCAAGTCCACCCAGCTTGCCTGGTAGGGTAAATTGGACGTAATTATTCAAATCAAATTTTAAATTAAAAAGATTTTGAAAAATTAAAATCAATTCGTGCTCAAATTTTTTGAGCAGAGAATTAAAAACAAAAGCTCCGGATGTCCCGAAGCAAAATTGCAATTGTGAGAATATGGATTTATGTTAGCCCTCTGGTGGATAGAGATATAAATTAAAAGCCCATAAGTGTTTATTTATTTTTGTTTATTTTGGGAGGCTAAAAGACCTCTGGTTGGGTGAAATGAAGGCTGGGCAAAATGCCTGGGTTTTTGTCAAATGGGACATAAGAAATGATCCCTGTTTTTTTTGTTTATTTGGGCTGATGGATAAAATATTTGGGCTGATTAAAAAAAAAATTTGGGCTTATTATGTTTTTTTTGGGCTGTGTAGGAGACCCTAATAAAGAAAAATTTTGATAATTAAAGAATAAAGATATGCTTTTCAAATAATTATTTGAATTTGAAATATGTATGATGTAATATTATTTAACACATTACGCAATTTGATCTGTATATATTATTGATGTAAACCCAATGTTTTGTAATGTGATTTCATACCAGCACTCGCCATATTTCTTAGTTTTGTTCTAATGAAATAGGTATTGTAACTAATATCTTTTTTTAAGCGGTGAGGTGTCGTGCGCGTGGCAACGCACAAGAGAAGCCACGCGCACGAGTAACCTAAAAAAAATAAAAGAAATATTATTATTATTATTTTGGTAGTTTTTTTAGTAGTAGTGTTTTTTGTGGTTAAAAAAGAAAAGAATTTTGTTTTGTGTTGGCTGAAATCATGAGGAAGATTTGTTATTAACTTTGTTTTAATGAAAGGAATAATAAATGGTTTGGATCAAATATCTACAAGAACTTATATACTATTTAAGTCGAAATTTCTAATGCATTTCGCCCTATTATCCTAATGCTTCTCGCCCTATTAATTATAATTCCCTTATTTGGCCCTCCTATCACCTCAATGGAGTATTTTAGTATCTTCCCCCTCAGGACTTTCGTTATTCGACAATCTCCCAGTGTTTGATAACGACCACGAGTCTGTCAGTCGTGATCACAAAAAATAGATCACGTGATCATGATCCATTTATTTGAGATCACGATTAAAAATATAGCGGTCGATGTCCATAATTTATGTGACCTTGACCATTTTTTTACTAATGGCCACATAAATGTGGTCAGCAATATAATAGGTAATTGCAAGTATGCATTAAAAAGTTTATTTTAGAAAATACCATAAGACCTTGTAATTTAGCTTATTTATCTTGCATATTTGGCAGTGAAAAATTAACATTTACAAGGGTTTAGCTTTCTTTGAAATCAGCCCATAACCTTAGCTGTTTTTACCTTTTTACCATCTAACGGCGTAGCTCATTCAGATGCTTGCAAAACAGGCACAGCTACCCCAATGTCAATCCATTTATACAATTCTTTATCCACCTCCTCTACCCATGTATATGGTATTCTGCGCTTACAAAATTTGGGCACATAATTATCTTTCAATTTTAAATCTATTTTATAATCTTTTAAGCACCCCAGCGTACCGTCAAAAATTTCTTAATAATCTAACAATGTTTTTCATTTTGATCAATACATTCTAACAATGCAGGTTTTTTTCATTTTTAATATTAGTAATTTCTTTACGCAAAAATCCCAAAAATTATTATCTGGACCCAAAATACTCATCCAATTCCAACCTAAAATATTTATCTACTTATCAAAATTTTGAAAAATATATTTTTATTATTAATAGGTTAATTTATATTTATGCGGTAAAAATAATTTTTTCGCCGTTAAATTGTACAGACCAACTGTCCCTGTTTTACATCGTTATACAGTTCTTTTAAAAGTCTAAATTCATGACCGTTATTGCCGCTTCCGTATCATAAAAAATTCAGTTTCACGCCCCTTTATAAATATAAATTTGTCACAAGAGAGAGTTTTTAAATTATCGATTTTAAATATAACATTTACATTAATGATTATGTTCGCAATAGCAGCCTTTTGGATTAACGGGGTACAGGATTGGCTTTTCCCATGCCCCTTTGCACAAAATTGTTGTTAACATTAAAAATGTTGTTAAGGACGGTAGCCGAAAAATGACAAAAAACTCGAAAAATAAGTTTCCCAAGCTCTACTTAGTCTAACGCCTACGTTACCCCAATTTTAAGGCTAATTTTTTGTGCTTTTTTTTGATAGAGCACTTCTTGGGAGTTGAAAAATGTAACAGGTGCCTTAAATTAATGCCCAAAATAACTTGCTCTCTTTTTGACGTGTTTTTACAAAATCACAACTTGCTCGTGAGATTGGAAAAATAAAAGACATTTAATTTTTAAAATAATTTTTTATATAATATACCATCTAAGGACAATTTTACTTTAAGGTCAAAATTCTAACTTTTGTTCTACTTACCCCTTAGAAAATTGAAACAGCTATTTGACGGGCCACTACATATATATTAACCTTAGTAAAATCAATATCCGGTCACTTTTATAACATGCCCAAATATGGAAAATTTGGCCGCTTTTAATAGAAGTCTTTAAAATATTTGGGTAAAAAAGTGTTATAGGGGTTTGATGTATATCTGGTAAATTATGGTCACCTTGGTCTCCAATTTAATGTAAAATTTTATATGATACCTTCATGTTTGACAGGTGTTCTGCTAGAAAAGTGCATTTTTAAGGAATTTAGGACAATTTTGCTTTCATATTCTCTCTTTTCGGGGTTTATTGAGGTAGCCCACGTATTGTTATATCTTACATAAATTCCCCTCTATTCATACAAACTCATATCCATATAAGGGCAAAAAAAACTTTTTTTTTTACATAAATTTTCTTTTGCACTTTCGGCAGTTAATACATTCGTATAATCCAATAAAAATTTCGGTGTATAAAATGGGGGCCAACGTTTTTGTTTTTTTTGGTATCCGTTCTTTACCTGCCAGGTAAATTTTTTTTACCTGTTTTTTTAAATTTTTTTATTCTAGCTTATGCTAAATCCTTTATGCCAGGTAAATTTTTTTTACCTGTTTTTTTAAATTTTTTTATTCTAGCTTATGCTAAATCCTTTAAGGAAATTGATTTCACTTTTTCCTTTACTTTTAATTAACCCTAAACAAAAAATTTGCGCTTTCCCATAAAAAAGTGAGTTTGGCCGATGACGTCCTTTTTTGATAAATAAAAAAAATTTAAAAAATAATATTAGGCCAAAAATAACAAATCCCCATTATTATCGATTTTTTGGTCCTATTTCATACTGCCTTCCCTTTAACCCTAATCTAAATGCATTTACTTGTCTCCGTAATGTTAATACAATGTTGAAAAAAATAATTCAATGTTAATTAATGGTAAATTAAGAGTCTAGTGCCCCTAATGCTAAACATTGTTTTTATTTTTAGCATTTTTTTAGCATTGACAATTAACGTTAAAATGTTGTTATTATTGGTTGGTTTTCTGACGGCAGGTCCGGTGTATATTACCTATTTTTTACCCGTTGTGCGTGTGTTTTGGCCGTTAATTAACAAATTTGTGTACTTGTTTTTATGCTTTCAATAAAATATTCTTTTTTCAGTTTTAAAACATAAGAGAGGTCTTTTATGCCATTATTAATTCACTTTTTAACATTGTTTATAGTGGTAAAAAAATTAAAAAAAACCCTTGCTAATGAAATTTAAATAATTAACGGCCATTTTTTATACTAATTTTATTGATGCCTAACCATTGTTACTTTAAGTGATATAACTAATGACAAATTTGCCCAGCGTTTTACATTTCGCTTTAATTTGCCCTTATATTTCTACCCAAATCACAATATGGGTTCACTCGCCCCTTTCTCCCTGGGACATTTAGCCCATTTTAACCACATCGACCTCTTTTTTCTCTCCTATATAGCTTTGAAGTTAGGCCCGCTAATACTAATCTAGGATAAATTGGTATGGGGGAACATTTTCAATGTTATGTTTTGAGTACCGGCGTACTCATGCTTAAAAACCTCTGCACCTCTATCAATGTTTTACATATACTTAAATTTCAGGCTCTGATTTCCCACGGTCAATACTATATAACATAAGCATAGATACAGGGTGCAACTGATCATTATAGTTCTCAGCGATATAAGCTGCTTCAGCATCTGCGAGGCAGTCCGCCTTAGGCACAATTTAGGGTTTTAATATGTTCGGCTACCACATCCTAGGCTTTAACCAAGCCTACCGGGGGCGCGAAGCGCCCCGCGACTATAATGTGCCCACCCTAGACACACTCCCGGGTTTATATGAGCAAACATTCGGGGCGCGAAGCGCCTACGCACGGATTACGGGGTCTGGACGAGCGAGTCAAGGCTCAATAATGGCGAGAATGTTCCGGCTTATTACATATCGAACACTTTATCAAACTTTGCGTTTGCAAATTATTCTTCGGTTTATACCGATTAACATTTACGTTCCCGTATGTATTTCTTCTACAATTTACGGCAACATGGCCTATTTGACCACAGATAGCATTCTTCTGTCACCCATTTTAGGTAAATTTTATTACAATTTAAAACCACATGCGTAACAAGTTGTACTTTCAACATTCTTCCTATCATGGCCTATAAACATAACAGGTAAATTATCAGCTTGCGATCCCCCCTTTTGACAATGTCGATTGGGTCCAGCTTTCGCCTCCCCTATTTTATCTGTGATTAGCAGACATCCCAATTGAGTGACCAGGAGTTTGTGGAGCTCTTGGTGCAAGATTCATTCCAATTATATCGTTATTTTGCCATTCCTTTGCCCAAAAAAATATCCAAGCAAGAAACCAATCATCAGTGCGAATCCAACAACCAAACCTATAATCCAGATTCTGATCCATCGAACGGTGAAGTTTACGTAGGCCATTCCAAGCATGGAGAGTGTTAGCCAGATTGAATGCATCAAATTTAAACATTCATATATCAAATAATAGGCGCGAAATGAATTTTAATCTTACAGTATTTTAAATTTTTATTTAATCTTCGACTGCACCAAAGCTGTCGTGCCGAATTAATTTATTTTGACTTAAATTATAACACAAATTTATTTCAATAATTTTATTTTTTTACTAAACCATCTTCACAGAATTAGGGAAAAAAGATAAAATAAGATATTATTAATCAAAAAATTAAACATTTGATTCTCGCTCCCACATCAATAATAATAATAAATAAACAATAAACTGGAAGCGCGTGCGTTCGTGCTCAGGCAAAGCAACACGACACTAGCCAATCTTTATCCTTCTTCTTTTACACAAAACCAAAACTGATATAATTATAATTATTTTTAACTGTTGCAGTTCATGTACGTGCCTGTGGCATGCGCTTGCGCTCTAATTACATTTAACATTATATCATTATTTTTGGGTTTTAAATAAAGAAAATTTCAAATATTACAAAGACCCCAATTAAAAAAAATTATTTTAGATTAATTTGGTAAAATAAATATTTTGCGAGCTTTAATACTAAATTCTTTAGTCTCAACAAGAAATGTTTATTGAAAATTGAAGTTCCAAATAGTTAACAAGGAAATTTTATTATAAAGATTTTTCTTGATGTCGCTGGAAGTATCATTTTGGCATTTTCATGACATATTTTAATGTATAAATGTGACTCTAATGATATACCGCGTTTAGGTCGTGGAGCTATTATTCTCTAAAGAATACAAATGGTATCACTTATTTCTCCCCTTATTTTTCCAACGAATGGGGCAATAAACAATAACATGTATAAATGTGATAAAATTCAGGCGAAATAAGGAAAAAAATAATAGTGATTAGGCCTAATTAAATTATACATCTCATTGTTTTAATTAAGCGAGCTAAGTTTGATTATGTATACTTGGGGAATATAAAAAGGAATATTAAATGAGATAATTTCTAATAGGCAACAAAATTAACTAAAGGGGTTAATATGTCAAACAATGTTATTAATAATCCGGTCCTAAATAGTCCCCCAGCCATTCAAATCACGTGCATAAAGGTACCATAATTTTAAAAGAACGTGGCATATATATTTTTTTATTATTATTGTCGACTTAAATATTTCTTCCAACATAGGAAATATCAACTCTCACGTAATATCGGGAATTACCTTACGTTAGTTAAGAGCCGTAGCCAGGGGGGGGGGCAAACCTGGCTTGCCTTCGCCCCTTTTTCCGGCAGACTTTTTATTTTTACTGGTAATTTTGAAAAAAATTGCCTGGCGCGCCCCCCTATGGTAGTTGGGTTTTGCCAGGTTAGCCGCTTAGTCCATCTAAAAAACGGCTGGGCCCTTAATAAGAAAAATGTGCGCATGCGCATATAATATCACATTATGTAAGTTAATCTCTTGACCAAGGCCGGGTGATCCATTGGCACCTCTAAATCACCTGTTTCTAGGCGCCACGTACTTTTTTAATATTTTTCTTAAAAACCTTATTATTTAGTAAAATTAGCTTGACGCCCAGCATTGCTTGGATTGCCCTTATAGATATAGACCAGTTATATTCTTGACCCTTACTCTATTGATCCTAACTAAAACTAAAGATCAAAGTCTGGAGCCATTTTTATCATTGTGTTGTTTTTTACTATTAATAAGGACTTTAAAATCTGTGGTATTGGAATTTTCTCCAGACCTTTTTCCTATTTGCCGCTTTTAACGCTACATCAGGCCCCGCAAAATTTTTTAATTCTCGCCGGTAACCTAGTTTGCCTAGCTTCTCAGAAAATTGAACGGCTCTGGGATTCGTTGGCAGTCACAACTTAACTAACTAGGCTCAATGCTGCTTATTGAGTGTAGAACACAACTAAATTTACATGCGCTCAAAGTCGTCCGATGTTTAATAAGGACCTAAACGAACGATTTTGATTAAATTTAATATTTCGACGTACTGTATTAATTTTTTTGCTCAAAACTTATTGATTGAAATTTATAATTTCCGACTCTATTTAGAACTTAAAACGGGATCGGGCCAATAAGTAAAATATAAAAGCGGGTCGACTCGTAGATTTGAACGATATGAGTCGTGCGGGTCGGGCTAAAAATCAGGTCTCGCTTTAATTTCGTTTCACTGTTAATGCAAAGATATCTCTAAAATTTAGATCAAGAATTCCATTTTATTTTTTAAATTTTTTTATTATATTCTCTTTTTGCCCACCCACGCTTTTTAAGTAGTGCACAAGTTATTTATTTTCCACATCCCTATATTTTTTAATTTCTGTCGGTTTGACCCATCATTTTTTTCTAACTACCCACTCCAAAATCCACTCTTTTGTTGACTTTTTATATATTGCTCTCTTAATTTTGCCATTAAAGTTACTTACATTAAAAATTTTTTAACTAAGAATAATAAATTTGGACGATGAATGATTCATTAGATTTTATCAGCAAATCCGCTAATGACCACGAAAGATCCAAAATATAAAGGCATGACAGAAGTTTACGACCCAAAGGCGGATGCCATTACGAAAAACATACTTACTATTTGCAAAAAAAACGACCTGAATTTAAACAATCTTCTACAATCATACGACGACGGGTAGCCTAATGACCCGTCATATTAAAAAAACCAAATTTAGAATATTTACCGACATATTTTCATTGTGCCTCGCAAGAATTTAATTTGGCGGTGCAAAAAAGTTTTATCATTTTTGATATTCAAAATAGTGTTGTATTTATTACACCTAGATATATTTTTGTCGGTCACTTTTTCTAAGAAAGGCTAAAATAAACTATCTCTTCTCCAATATTAAATTTATCTTTAAATTTAGGGTCATTAATAGTTTTCATATAGCTTTTTTTAAGATAATTGAAAAATTGGACTTCAATTATTTTGAAGGGAACTTGCGAACTCGAGCTTCTGCAAGCAAATTAATAAAAACGCTTGTCACTCCAACTTTCATTTTTGGTTAATAGTTTTAGATAAATATTCAAGTCTTTTAAAACCAGTTAGTGAAAAACTTTAACAAAGTGACATTGATTATATTGACGCCGCTTATAGTACTTAAGATATTATTGGCTTTTTAAAACGCCATTAAGAAAATGACAAAAAAATTTTTACGAAGTATTTGCCGAGGCAAATTTGGCTACCAAAGTTTATCTACAACTTTAACTGAGCCAAGAACCCCGCGCATGCAAGCATATCGGGCTAATTACTAAGCCTACATCGTTAAATTTACCGAGTTTCACTTTTTATTTAGTATTTAGACACTTTCATATCCGCGTTTTATATATGGGAAGGCACAAAATAAGAATTTTAATTTTTAAAATTCATTCTAAATTTTGCAAATTAAACTCAATAAATGATGAAATAATAATTAGAAAAATTTTGTGGCTTAGATAACATAAAAAGTGAGTTTGAAATATGGAGACAACATTGGGCAAAGAAAGGAGATTACAAAAAACCTTTTTTAATGAGCTTTACAGCCATGCATGTTTATTGTATGGTGTAAGATCTAATATTATTTGGTTTGGCCCTCCCAGTAATTATTTGCACGGCCAGGCGTGGTTTCAGTACAATGAAACGTATATAAAGTGTTGTTTGCGATCAACAATGGCTACCGTTCGTTTATCTGATTTATGCTTATCACACACCAAATATAATCAAAAAATTATTCTCGTTGAAAACACCTTACATTGGTTCAAATCAAACTCTCAAAAGCTGTATATGAAATCAAATTAATTTTACACCTTTCTAATCTTTTAAATCAAGTTAGGTCAATATTTTGTTCCTTCTCAAGTCTAATGATGTTTAAAAATTTATCCAGAGTAGCAGGCGCGTGCGTTGGTGCCTTATTTAACAGCTTATTGAGTTTGGTAATTTATATACCTGCTTTACTTTCTCTATTATTCGTTGGAAAATTTCCAACTGCAAATTAGTTCCTAAATATAAATAACCTAGTTTTGTTATTAATGTTAAAACCTTTTTTAATAATAAATTTTAATTTTATATAAATTACTAATTTCAATATCTACAACATCGTTATATGAATGAATAACTTTTTACATGCTTTATGTATACATTGGAGTTACAAGAAATTGTCATATGAAAAAATCTTAAATTTTTTCGTTTTAGGGTATTTTCGAGGTCGCAAAATCTGTCAATTTGGTCACCAAAGGTCATTTTCTGATATGGACGGATCTAAAGAGCTGAAGGTATGAAACTACGAATAACGGAAAATAATGGAAACTCTCCAAAAAGGTTGAACTGGAAGCTTTCATGTTTTCCAAACACATCAAAATTGCGGCTTTACAGGAAACCAAGTTGTCACCACGTTCTAAAGACCCAAATTTTTCTGGTTATTCCTTTGTCCGAAATGATCGTACAGCTCACGGCGGAGGACTGGCTTTTTTAATTCATGAGTCAATCTCATTTTCAATCGTATCTTCTTCATCCTTAAATTCAACATTGGAATCGCTAACTATCATGATTCATACATGAGATAAGGCCAGCATGGGGATGTATAATTTTATGTTTTCGTAATCTTATTAACATTGAAAATATTATTAAGGACGGTAGCCGAAAAATGAAAAAAACTCAAAAAATAAGTTTCCCAAGCTTGTTAAGGGCTACTTAGTCTAACGCCTAAGTTTAAGAACCCCAATTTTAAGGCTAGTTTTTTGTGCTTGATAAAGCCCTTTTTGGGAGTTGAAAAATGTAACAGGTGTCTTAAATCATTGCCCAAAAAAACTTACTCTCTCTTTGACGTGTTTTTACAAAATCACAACTTGCTCGTGAGATTGGAGAAATAAGGGACATTTAATTTTTTAAATTTTTTTTTATATAAAACGATAGAAGGACAATTTTACTTTAAGGTCAAAATTCTAACTTTTGTTCTATTCCCTTAGAAAATTGAGCTATTTACGGGCCGCTACCTATATATTAACCTTATTAAAATTCAATATCCGGTCACTTTAATAATATGCCTGTCGTGATCACGAGAAAAGTTAATATTTATTAAAACATTTATTGATTTTTTCAGTTTTACAAATTCTTATATAAAAGTTAGAAATTTGCAAAATATATTTTAACCACAAAAAATAGTATTGTTAGTGGCGCCGGTAATCGGCGCCACACCATAGATTATCATATTATGGGATTATATTTTTATGTTGCATTTATATGAATAAAAGAATTTTACTTGTGAATAAATATTTTAATATTTAATAAGTTGTATAGTCGATATAAATAAGGGCAGTTAAGTTAAGAGTATTACAACATACTTTTTTTGGCGCTGCGAGTCGACCTATTCTACAGCGGATTCAAAATAAAATTCCCATTGGACCATTTGAAGATAAGTAAGTTAAAGGATTTTAATTTGTTGAAACGAATATTTAAAAATAAAATAAAAAGTTTTAGCGAAAAATTGTTGATTTTTTAAATTTGACAAAAAAAAAAAACATATTTTTGATGCAATGGGCTTTAATTTCAACCCTCCTCATCCTTATATACTTATTCTATTGGATATATTCGATTCGGGGAGTTCGAATATTTTTGATTCAAATGCTCTTAGATACGCTATAGGCATCTTAGGACCGATGATTGCTCTGATTCTTGGATATAAATTCGGAAAGAGAAGAGTACAGGTACATTGTATGAGGGAAAGGGAAAACAATTTGGGGCGGTTACTAGAAAAATTAGTGATTTTAGCTAATGTGACTAAAAATGAGGATTCTACCACGACATTAGAACGTGGGAATCCTGGAGAAAAGATAAACTCCGAAAATTTAGACGCTACCTTAATGGTAAAGTCTATTAATCTTCGAGAAAAAGAATTAAAAAGTATACCACACGCAAGACAGAATTTACCTGTTAATTATAAAAGACGGCCACTATCATGTGCTTATTGTAAAAAGCTAGGGCATCCAATAAGCGCCTGCTGGCTGATAAAAAAATTCTGCGTGGTGTGTCAACGAAAAGGGCATAATAAAGACTCATGTTGGTATAAACCAACAATGTCCAAGGTCAATGAGTCACCTTTTGTAAATGTCCCATATAAAGTGATGAAAGAAAAAGTACAGCCTAAATCCGATCATTTTTTAGGGCGACAGGAGGAAGTGAAAAAGCCGTGCCTTCCTCCGTGGTAAAAGTCGGCGAAAATAAGACAACACAGGATACATTAATATATAATTTTGTAAATAATGACGAAAAAATAATGTGTTCATATATAAATTTAAATATTAATGAAGTAAGTATAAAATTTTTGTTCGACACAGGAGCAGCGATCTCCATTATAAGTCGAAATCAATTGAATAATTTATGTCCAGGTATAGAAACAACAAAAAAAGAGCTAGTGGCTAATCAGTTCGATGGAAGTAAAATAGCTTTCACTGAATTTATTGAGGTTATATTACCTCATAATAATATTGTTTGTCGTTTCTGGATTGCAGAGGGCATGCAAAATATATTAGGGTGGGATATAATTCAAACTCTAGGGCTCGATAATAATTATTGGGACAGATGATAAAAATGATAAAGAATCATTGTATGTTAAAGACTATATGATAATTAAGAATTGTACAAAAGCTTTTAGGGATGATATTGACAAAATTTTAAATAAATATGATACTATTTTTGACGGTACCTTAGGATGCTTAAAAGGTATCGAGGTCGACATAAAATGGGAATTAATGACAGTATTAAAGTTACCCTTAGGTCTTGCAAAGCTTGTCAACAAAAGTCGGCCTTAACAAGGACTAATAAAAAATCCAAATGGGAACAGGAGCCGGGTACATTTAGATTTTGGAGAATATAATAAAAAAAGATTTTTAATAGCGGTCGATGCTTGTTCAAGTTATATTGAAATAGCTTTGACACAGGCCTTAACCTCCGCAGTACTCATAAAAAATATCAAACGCTGGTGTGGAATGTACGGCATTCCAAGAACCCTTGTTTCCGACCGAGGCCCTGCGTTTATTTCAAAAGAATTTCAAAAATTCTGTGAAGAATGGGGTATAAGGTCCATTTTAGTTCCTCCGTATCATCCCCAATCAAATGGATTGGCGGAGCGAGCTGTAGGCATTATTAAAACTTGGTTAAACAAAGAAAAAAATGGCGAAAGTGAATTTTGGTTACTAAGATTATACCATAATGATGTGCCTAAAAACAAAAGTATAATGGAAAAATTTTTCGGCAGACAGGCTAGAACACCTCTTAGTTTTTTGAACGAGGAGAAAGAAGGCCTTTATAATACTAAAGCGGGAAAAAGGAAAGAAGGAGATTTAGTGTGGGCTTACATGCCTAATAAAACATTTGTGCCGGGAGAGGTAATTAATGAAAACATGCCTAATAAAACATTTGTGCCGGGAGAGGTAATTAATGAAAACATGCCTAATAAAACATTTGTGCTGGGAGAGGTAATTAATGAAAATACCAGAGGCCAATACGAGATAAAAATAAAAGAGGGGAATCTGGTAAGGCATGCTGACCATTTAAAAGCACGTGCCTAAATACATTATATTTAATACAGTTAATTTTAGTACTTTCTCATGTTTATCTTTGTATGATACCGCCTAAATTCGCTATATTCGATAATCAGTTAATCGTTTTAACACGTTTTTCATTCGATATTAACATTGTTTTAGTAGAAATTAATGCTATGCTAGATAGAATCCATTAGTGAGTTAGCTGTTGCAATTATTTAGATGGGTACATTAACACCATTAATTAGATGTTTCCATTACCAATTAATTAGATGTATAAAATAACCCATGTAATTTTAATGAATTCTATGTTAGATATAATCCATTAATTAGTTAGCTGTTGCCATTATTTAGATGTTTCCATTAGCACAATTAATTAGATGTTTCCAGTAACCCCAATTAATTAGATGTTTCTGTAAAGTATATGGATATCGATTTTTTAAAAAAATAACAACATTTTCAATGTTAAAGGTAAAGTAAAATTTTTGTTTAAACAGAAATTAGTGATTTTGATAATTTTTTTTTAAAAGAGTAAGAAAGTAAAAAAGAATGTTAAAAGTATCAGTTTTTGTTGTTGGTAAAAAAAAGCTAACCTAGATAGAATAGATTTAAAACAAGAAAATTTTTAGCCAAAAAAAAATAAAACTATCAGAAAGAGCACAGTTAAAAATAGTTATTTACCTAAAAAAAAATATTCTTATGGAAATTTATAGCGAGAAACTATTAGGAAAAAAAAAGGATATAGTAAATTAAATGTTCTGATCTTTAAAAAATGAAGCCAGTAATACTGCTGATTGTGACATTCTCTTATTTCGGGATATATAATTCGATTATTCCAGAAAACCTTAAATCAGGTATGCAGCAACGAGATATAATAAATTGGACACAATATTCTCAGCGACCTTACATAATGCGATGTGAGCCTAAAGGATTGCCTCCCGACGCCAAAGCTGTCAAATTCGATCTCATGGAATATCAAGATCTCAATGGACAAATGGTACCCAAATATTATTCCATTGCTCATAATGTTTCAAACGACGGTTATTTTCAAATCGCACCGTGGATGGTGGCAAATAGACCACACGATATCAAGGTCGGGGCTTTGAGTACCCCGATACGCAAGAGGGAGGATGAAATTGAAGTTCGTAATGTATTTGCCCTGTGGTCCGATATACACTCATCAGGCTCATTCTCCAAAAACGAAAAGATGACTGCCGAGTTTAAACGCGAAACGAGTGGGATGTGCAAACAAGCGTTAGCCGACGAGAACAAATAACCCTGGATGCACAATCGACTTGCCCATGCCATTAAAGAAAAAAATTTATTTACAGATGTGCACGGTAATCATATATTGGCTTCCATTCCATAAAATTTTTTTTGGAAAGCTTGGAAAGATAAAAGTATATTAGATTATATTTTTTTATAAAGTTTAAAAAGAAAATTAAGATAAAAATAAATGAAATTATTAATTTGTGAGAATTAAGTTAAAAAGAAAATTAAGCTAAAGGGTGGTGGTGAAGTCTCAAATAGAGATATTTAAATTGACAGATTGGGTTATTAATCGGTAGTCTAAAAAGTTAAAAAAAAAATTAAGGCTAGGCTGGATGAATTGGGTTAAAATTTGTATGGCCTAAGCCATCATTTTGCCATTAAAAAACATCCATAGCTCAAATAAAAGATATTTAAATTGCCAGAAGGTTGTTAATTGATAGATAGGTCTATAAAGTTATAAAAATAAAGAGCAGTGGCTGGATGAATTAAGATAAAATTTGTATGGCCAAAGCCGTCGTTTTATAAAAACATCCATAAAAAAAGTAAGAAATAAGTTAGAGGCGTGGTTATATTTTGTCCAAATTAAAATGAAATTTTTAATTTAGGATGGCTGCCAAATTAAAATAAAATTTTTAATTTAGGATAGCTGAAATGAAAATGCTTAAAGCATAAATAAATAACCACCCATATAGGTAAAAGTAATAAGATGGAAATTTTAGGTAAACTAAAATTATTTGGAATAACTTTTAGGCCGGGTTGAAAAAACAGATTAAAGTGTAACCCAGTAATTAGAATTTAGAAAGAAAGAGACCACCAAAGATTAGGATCACAAAAATGAAAGTAAAAATGTAAAATAGTTGTGAGTAACTAAAAATAAAAAAAAAGGTTAAAGTTTAAGAAATAAGGGTAAATAAAGAAAAAGGGACTTGAATAATAAGAAGTAAAAAAAGAGGTTTAAGTTATTAGGATTAAATAAAAAAAGAGTTAAATAACTTTAGTTGATATAACTGATGACAAATTTGCTTTCCGGTCAAATTCTACATTTCGCTTTAATTTGCCCTTATATTTCTAACCAAATCACATTACGGGTTCGCTCACCTCTTTCCCGCTGGAACATTTACCCCATTTTACCAACACATCGACCTCCTCTATAACTTTGAAGTTAGGCCGGCTAATATTACTCTAGGATAAATAGGTATGGGGAACATTCCCACATGCCCTTAGTTATTTATTTACCACTTTTCCGCCTAAACAAGCCGTCGGGTTATTTTGCCCTATCGCAGGGTTTGCTCGCACCTTTTCCCGGTTTTACTCCATTTTACCAAAACATCGACCCCTCTCTCTCCTCTATATACCAGCTTGCCCGCTATTACTAATATAGGAAAATTTAATGTTAATATTGGTATGGGGGAAAATTTTCAATGTTATGTTTTGAGTATAGGCGTACTCATATTTTAAAACCGCTGCCTCTCTATATGCGTCAATTTTATATACTCCGGTTAGATTTTCCTTTACTGTCAATATTTACCATTAGCGTTTGTGATACAGGCTTTACACTGCATATTTATAGTTTGCCACGTTATGCCTCAGCTTTCGCTTCTCCCTATCCACGCCCCTGTCTAAATTAGGCCGCCTAGACACAATTCAGGGTTTTATTATGCTCGGCCGCATCCACATTTTAGCCTTCCACCAACCTACCGGGGCGCGAAGCGCCCCGCGACTATCATGTGCCCACCCTAGACGCACTCCTGAGTTTAAATAAGCAAGCAGTCGGGGCGCAAAGCGCCTCCGCACAAATTGCGGCGTCTGGACGGGCGAGTCAGGCGCGCGGAGCGCGCCGATGACAAGCCAACTAGCCGAAGGCGCGCGAGTTTTTTTTTCTGAAATTGATATTTGTCAAACATTATATAAAGCCCACAAAGTCCTTTAGATAAAAAACTCCTTATTTTATATGTTTTAATAATTTAAAATGACACACATAATTTAATAATTGATAAAAACAATATTTGTATTTTGCAACCTATCAACATTTCCCACTTATCCAAATCTGGCTTATATATTTTTATTCAATAAGTATTAAAAATTCAATTTTATACTAGCAGTTATTGATAATCATTATCTGATGCATTTTTAGGATTTTCGTCGATGTCCAGAGGTGGTGGATATGCCAAACTCTGACGAATACTCGTCATTACCACGCGGTTATTTAGCATCTGGGTAGGGCGGTAATTATTGACTAGGTCTTCATGAAATTTAGAAAACTTTTTGGTCGTTTTAAGGGCTCTAAATGCGTCAATCTGTCCTTGCGACATTTTTACCGTATCCGTAAATATCGTCCATTCAACGGCTTCATTGCAGTCCGGCGAAGTGAGTGAACCCTTGTACCTTTTATATTTATAATTGAATCGACACATAAAATATTGACTGGAATTATGCTTTTTATTTTAATTGCATTTTTAGACACAACATGCATTTTCAGGTCCAAGCTAAAAAACGCGCAAACTCATAAGCGCGCTCGCGCTATGAGGAACGATCTTAAAATACATCGGCGTTCTTTATTAGAGTCCTCGACGCACTTTTGAGAAGGGCGCTAGGTTCACGCTTTGAATAACAAGTGTAAACATCAAACAGATTTCATGTCTCAAAAGCGCGCAAAAAATTATTCTTAGGTCCTAAAGGCGTGCAAAAATTTTTGCTTAGATTTCCAAGGCGCTTAATAATTATTGTTTAAATCTCAAATGCGCAAAATTAACTAGCTTCCGTATTATTATTCACTAATTCAATCTATTTTAACGGAGAAATCAACCATGCTCAAAGGAGAAGAAATCTAAAAAAATGTTAAATTTAAAATATTTTACAGTTTCTTTTTAAGTTGTTCCATAAGGATTATGTTGTAATTAGGGCCCGTCAAAACTCTAATGTGAATTTTGGAAAGGTTTCCTACTTCGGATTTACAACTATCTCTAAACTCAGCCCTGGTAGGTTTGTTATATAATTCCTTTTGTCATTTTTCAATACGATTAATTTACTCATGATTAAATAGTTTTTAATTAAAATTAAGGTATATGAAGAAGTATTTGAATAAATTTAGGAAAAGTTTGCAAGTGTGAGAATTTTTAGTATTGTTTTTACTTTTGATTAAAATGGTGTTTTTATAACATAAGTAGATTTAATAATTGTGTAGGCATGTTTTCACATTATTTATGTAATTTTTGTCAGTTTTATAGTTATGGAACTATTTCCTTTGTCATAAATGCAAAATAAACTAATTGGTGAAGTCTTCCAAATTCTATTTGCGTGTGTGACTTGTAATTAATTAAATCATGGAAAAAAAAATTTTGATTATTTTTTATGAAAATTGGTGTAATTTTTGTTCACTTTAAGCCTGCTGATAATTAATTTTTTAATTAATAATAAACATTTTCTTTATTAATAAATTAAAATGTTAACAAGAATCTATTTACACAATATACACCTATTTCGTAATTAATAAGGGCCTAATTTTTTATAAATCTATTTTCGTCATTAACAAAAGTCTATTTCGTTATTAATAAAATCTATTATTTATCAATAAAGGTCTATTTTGTTTTTAATATACCTTCATTATTAATAAGATTCATTTGTTATTAATTAGGCTGCTTCGATTTGCACATATTCTTCTATTTTATAAAATTAATAATATTTATAGATTTTTGTAATTTTTAAAGGAAATATTCAGGTTTTGAGGCTATCATTATTATTTAAAGTTATGTTAGTATGGATTAAAAGAATTTTTTTAAGGGTAGATTTAAAAAATTTAGACCTTCCATTTTTTTTAACGAATTGGGTACTCAATTAATTTAACTAACCATAACTTGATATACAATTTAACGGCATTGGAGTTTTAAGTTAAAAAATAACTTAATATCAACTGATTTAATTTTCCTAATATAAATAGTTATGTAAAACGCCTATTTTTTTATTTATATAAAATATGTCTTAAGCTTTATAAAACTCTAGTTATATCAATAATTGGATTTGCCCCTTTGATTAAATCCTAATTACGGTAATTTTTTCCTTCTTGTTCATTTTCTCAACATATATAGGTTTTATCAATTAAAATAATTAGTCTTATGGAGTAATTATTAAATAACCTAGCCCGACTTGAATTATTTAAATCACCCAGCGTCCTCCATAAATTTTTTAGACATCCTTGAGCTCTTTAATAGCCCGGCGAGTTTGTTGGGAAACAAAATTTTGTAACTAAGTCATTACCTAAGTTTTTTCCTTTAGGTTATTAAAGAGCATAACTAAAGGGTGGATATTTTGCAAATAGATCACGCCTTATTGTTTTACCTAAATCACTTAATCTGACCTTTAACGTTTTTAAGTAAAATCTATTTTAATGCAGAGGTGGCATTAAAGATTTCCTTAACAAAGTGTAGAATTAATTATAAAATCTATCCAGGCTTTATGACAAAGGGGATAACCCAAACAATGCCATGAAACGCCTAACTTAATAATTCCTAGCATTTTATAAAAAAAAATCAGGCGTATTGGCTATTTTCCAATTAGATTGTTTATAACAATGAGTTATAGATAATTCTTTTAAAACTCCAATGCCGTTGCTTCTAATATCTGGTTGGTCATATTGAGTTTAGTTTGGTCAATTTTTAATATTCTGCAATTAACACAAGTAAAATATTAAATATATGCTATCCTTCAACCAAAATTACAAAAAAATTTAAACAATATTTTTATAAGATACAGAATTATAAAATAACGAAATTGCTTTATTAATAACAAAAATAATTTATTACGATTGTCCTGAAAAACAAAATAGGCCAACATTAATAACGAAAGCCCGTGAAAAATGTGACAGGCCTTTAAAAACTAAAATATATTTGGTCAATTCCACCTCAAATCAACAAACTTTTCCCTTGAAGTCTCAGATTTGGCTAAAAATTTGTACACTGGTAGGGTCCTTGGGTGAACCTAATTTTTTGACCGGAGGTGATTTTTGATCGAGATATGAGCAAAAATATTTTTCATTTTTATGCAAAAAAAATTGAGGCAACTTTGCGCGCATGTATCATCATATTGTAGCTAGAATTATATTTATTTTGAAGATCGTAATAAGGGCTACCCTAAACGCAAAAAATATTTAAAAAAAATCTTTTAAGTTACTAAAAAATTAAAGTCAAGTTTAAACACAAATAGCTCAAAAAAGGTATCTTTATATTTTCTGAAATATTTAAAAAATGTGGCCCTTAATAATGTTAATAAATATCTAATTTCAAAAGTTTGAGGCCGGCATGACTTTTTAATAATTTAAAAAATTCAATTTTTTGCCCTAATTTTGAGACATATATATGCCCTTTGCAATATATTAGAATATGCCAATGTGCCAAATTTGACAGTATTCAAAAAACAGGACATATGGTCAATTATGTTAGACCATAATAGTTTGATTTATTTGATTAATACTATTATTAAATTAACAATAAAAATGTGAACCTCAAAACAAAAAAAGTGAAATTTTGCCTGTTTTCAAATCGACTTTCTGGTTAACCAACCTTTTTTTAATATTTTACATTCATTTTATAGATAAAATATTGCTTAAACATATAATAGCCCCAGCTTTTTTCATTCAATTTTGACGCTTCTACAATAAAAATACCAAAATTCGTCAAAAAACAGCAAATTTTCATGTGTCCAAAAACTAACGCAGATTGTATTATGTGCAAGCTAATTTTTTTTATTATTTTTGCATAATTAACGAACCTATAAAATCAGTCCTAATTTGCCTGTTTAAGTGTTAAAAAAATAGTATATACGTTATGTATAGAAAATCTTAAAAGAACGAGATAGGAAAATTACAAAAAAAGGAGATCATAAAATCTTTCCATTATTTTAATTAAATTTGTAATTTGTTATATTATTAAAAATTCGTTAGGAACACATTTAGTTATAAAAAACTTTAGGTCAATGCCCAAATCCATATGCCTTTAGAATCAAGTAATAGTGATATTTCCTCTTTCTTAAATAGGTCTAGTGCGTCTTTATTATGAAACTAAGATGTAAATGGAACTAAAAGTGTTGGTTTTTAAGCTTTATTAAGGTCGGTTAGATATATATTGTATGTCTTACTATAGCCTTTCAAAAACATATTTGGCATTTGCAAAATAGTAAAAAAGACTGATTGTCTATATTTTATTTATATTATGTTGGGAATATTTGAAAATTTATCATTACAGCTAATTTTGCCCGTTACCCTAAAACTGACTTGTTTTATGTATTTATATCAAAAAACCATATCACTATTTTTCATAAAATATTTGATTTTTTACTTTATTTAAGTTTGTTTATATGCATAAACATGTGTTAAATCTCAATATTCTAAATAGGCCAAAAATATTCTATTTTACTTTTTTTAAAGATTTAACCCTTTTTAGGCTGTTTAATTTAAACACTATTGAATAAAGGGAAAAAATAAATTTTTACAAATTTTTTTAACATTATTTTAAAATTTCTTAAATTTTTTTTATATAATAAATTTAACAAATTTTTTTGAATTTTGCCGAGGATAAATATTGAAAATTATGTACAATTTCTAATATTGTTCATCAAACTAAATAAGACTAGTTAACAAATACAAGCATACATATTTTAAGTTTTTATTTTTTACACCTTAAAATTTCAAAAAATTTGGCAAACTTTTGTTTTTATTTCATAAAAAACTAGGGGTACGTTAAAAAATGTTGGGGAAAATTCATGTTATTTAGCAATGTTTTATGTCTAAAATGCATTTTTAAATTTTGAAATTGGTCTGGTAGTGACCCAGAGAGTCATCTTTTAAGATAGGAGTAAAATACTAAAAATTACCAATTTTTTGATCTGAAGTTCCTTTTTTCTTTTCAAAATTAACAATAGTATGAATTAAATCAATAAAACTGTTATAGCCTAACATAGCCCCTATGTCTAACTTCTTATATATAATCAAATTTGGCACTTTTAAATATTTTAATATAGTACAGAGAGCAAATTTATGTATGAAAAAAAATATTTTTTTGAATTTTAAAAAGTCATGTCGGTCCCAGACTTTTGAGTTCGAATATTTATAAATAATATTAAGGAGTATTAGCAATTTTTCAAGAATTAAAAAAAAATGCTTTTTTAGTTATATTAAACTAAATATTCTTTATAAAATTGTGAAAAAAATATTTTAAGATAATAAACACATGCAAGATAGCCCTTATTGTCTCTTCAAAAAAAAATTAAGGCTCTAGCTATAATACTTTTTGACTTATAATCTCGCAAAGTTGCATCAAATGTAAAATTAACCTTAAGATTTTTTTTTCTTTTGCCCTTATCTCCGATAAAAATCACTTCCGGTCAAAAAAAATTTCCAGATTATGAGATCCCGTTAGATACTACCTCCATGCAAAATTTCAGCCAAAATTAAAAGAGGTACCCCTACCGGACTTGTTGGATTGAGGTGGAATAGACCATTTATTAATAAAGGAAGGCCTTTATTAATGACGAATATAGATTTTATTATAAACACAATATTGGTCTTTAATTACGAAATAGGTGTTAATTATCTACGAAATTCCGGAATCTAACAAATTTGTATTTTATTAATACCGAAATTGTTTTTAATTAGTTACGAAATTGATTTTTATTTCACAAATATTAACATTACAAAAATCTTTTGCTAATGACCAAACTGCCTGTAATGTCACCAATTGTTGCAAATGCTAATAATCATAAACTAAGCTTTTTCCGAATTTTTTGTGGCATTCATACATTTGTTAACTTATAAAATTTCTTTATTTAAAGCATGTTATGATAATCGAGCTACGGGCTTTTGGATCCTAACTTTAATCACTAATTAGTAGACTAAGTTTTATAAAATTTGTCGAAGTATTTGTAAACTTGTGAACTTCAGTGTGGGAAAGCCGCGCAATTATGAGTGTAAGCGCACTAGAACTAAAGTTACCCATATCGGACTTTATTCACGAGCCGGGTTGGCCAAGAGTATTTTTGGGCTGGGCTGGGCTTAGCCAGACTGATTTTTTTAATCTATTACCTTATAAATTTTATTGATAAAAACTTACAAATTTTTATCACTTGGTTGTAGGTATTTCGACAAATTGTAGATAAATAACTTATATAGTCCCCCAAAACATCTTGATGCGATAACGATCCTCTGCTTAGTTTTTCTTCCAATGCCTTTAATTTTTTTATACTGCGTCCAAAGTTCAGAAAAAAATTCACAAAATATTTGAATCTATTAATATTCCAAAAAATCTATTGGCATATTTAGACTCCTAATGAAAAACTTATTTAAAAAAGGTCATTACTTAAAATTATTAGCAATTTACTATCAAGTTATTTAGGATCAAAAAACGGATTTTATGACGAAAACCACTAATTTTACAAAAAAATAAAAAAAAAATTAAATATTATATATAAATTCAAATGCTTTATATTAATAATGAATATTTCTTTAATCTGAATATATTTCTAATCTGTTGTTTCTACCCATAGATTTTATATAATTATAGAAGCCCAGTATACCCCAAAAACAGAGAATTTCCATTTTTGACATCGAATAATCAAAAATATGAGGCATTGTATAAAATACCAATTTCCTATTAATAATCAGGACCAAAAACTTGACAAAAACAATAGTTGCCATAAATGATGCCTAGAGTCGTCCAATTTTGATGTTTAGTTTAATTAGTGAAGTACTTATTAATTAATCGTATTTGCGGCAAATGGGGGACATATTTTACTAGGATTTAAAGTACTAATACCAAAATGTAATTAAAATATAGCAAAATAAACGAAAAAATTGGCAAAATTTAGGTCGTATTTGCATTTGCGACAACTTGGTGACATATTTGAGCAGGTCTCTAATTAAGAAAATTAGCCAAAACATTATAAATATATAGCAAGCGGAAAAAAACAGCCAATTATTGAATTATTTGCATTTGCAATAATTTGGTGCATTTAATATACCAAACAAATTTTATTAAAAGATGACTAATAACACAGGTCGACAAAAAATGACCAATTTTAAACATATATATTTTGAAAGAGTTTTTTGAGTACATTCCGAATATCTTTTCCGTTTTTTTTAATAGGTCTAATTTTTTACCTAGATGGGTTTAAAAGTACCAAAAACCTCAATATGTCCTATATTTATAGGCACTTTTCGTGCCTTTAAAATAAAAATAAATAATAGAAAAATATATTTTACTATTGAAAAACTCTTATATTGTTATATAACTTTTTTAGAATTTACTTATCTCATTTACTTTTTTAAATATTTGATTTTAAAAAACTTAAAATTTCCAAAAAATACGCGTCTGAAAGTCTGTGCTTCAAAATTTTATATATTAAAAAAGGGGCTACTAAATTCTTAAAGATTGTAGTGGTGTGTACTAATACTGGCATTATCTGCCCCTTAACTATTACATATCTTGATGTAGTTCTGTGCTTCAAAATATTATATGTTAAAAAAGGGGTACTAATGTGGCTTAGTACGCGCTGTACTAATACTGGCATTATATGCCAATCCTTCACACTTATATCTTGCTTGATGTAGTGTAGTGTAGTGTAGTGTTTTGGGTTCTACAATAAAATCATGCGTGGTTATTTTCTACCTTAACATTATAGCAGCACAGACTTTCAGACGCGTATTTTTTGGAAATTTTGAGTTTTTTAAAATCAAATATTTAAAGTAAATGAGATAAGTAAATTCTAAAAAAGTTATATAACAATATAAGAGTTTTTCAATAGTAAAATATATTTTTCTATTATTTATTTTTATTTTAAAGGCACGAAAAGTGCCTATAAATATAGGACATATTGAGGTTTTTGGTAATTTTAAACCCATCTAGGTAAAAAATTAGACCTATTCAAAAAAAACGGAAAAGATATTCGGAATGTACTCAAAAAACACTATCAAAATATATATGTTTATAATTGGTCGCCGACATAAAGTTGTTATTTGTCGACCAGTGTAATTGTCGCTCACAAAATCGGAAAATTTCTAAGTATAAATTTTTTTGTGCGCGCTTAAAGTCTTTGGCTATTTGTAGGAATGTTAGAGGCAATCTTTGTTTGCGCGCTTGAGAGTCTTAGGGAGCTTTTTAGAATCCTAGGCGCGCGCTTGAGAGTCTCATGCTACGCGCTTTTGAAACTAGGCGCTAGAAATTCTATAAAAAAAATATGCGCGTTGTTGAGAGTCCTAGGCTGCGGCCACACGCTTTTAGCCTAGACACAATTTACAAATAATTCTATTTCCGCGTTTTTAAGAGTCTTAGGCTAAAAATTTTGTTTGCTCGATTTTGAATGCCTTAAAGCGTAAGGCTATTAAGAGTTTTGGGCGCGAATAATTAAAAATAAATATTATAATTGTGCCCTTCTGAGAGTCCTAGCTGTCTTTTAATAGGTGTGGTTACAACTAGGTCTTTTTTGAGAATCTTCTGCCGAAAACTTGTTAAATTTTTATTGCGCACTTTTGAAACCTGTCGGCACGCTTTTGAGATATCATAAAACCAGGGCTGGGAAAAAACTTAATGGGCTTTTTTTTAACAAGTTTTTGAGTTTTTTTCCCCAAATGCCCACAAACTCGTGGGCATGGCAAAAGAAAAGCCCCTTTTCTTGCTTAAAGAAAAGAAAGAAAAGGGGCATGTTTAAAAAAAGCCCCTTTTCTTCAAAAAAACCCCTAGGAGCTTTAAGAAAAAATAACCCACCCATCATTATTATAAAGAAAAAATCAAAATTTTTCGAAATTATTATAAGGAAAACGTAAAATGGGTTTTTTGGGGCTCTTTTTAAGAGCCACTTTTTGTGGGTTTTTTTTGCCCCTTTTCTTAGTAAGGGCTTTTTTGAATTCTTATTTTGGCCCTTTATTTGTAGCCCCCTTTCTTTTTTTATGTTTTGGGGGATAAAATGAGCCAAAGTTTTTTGGCTCATTGTTTTCCCAGCACTGCATAAAACATTTTCATATTTGTTAAGGCGGTTTTGAGAGTCCTCGACCCGTTTTTAAGCACGAGAAAAATGCACAATGTGAGTTTAATTGCGTTCTGAGAAAATTGAAATAAGTACGCGCTTTTAAGTCGACACGGCGTTTAGGAGTATGCCTTTGCACGCTTAAGAGTCTGCGCGCTTTTGAGCTATCACCATATTTTTAAGCCAAAGAATTTTATTTTCTCTTGTTTTATTTAGTACAAACATAGATTCAAATGTTAACACAAACAATTTTAAATCTAAATTTTGATACCTGTAAAAGCTTTTAATGTTTTTTGGAAACATTGTTCTTAGCTTTTTTAACGATATAGGTGGCAAAGACACGGTGTCACCGTGATATGATATCAGATCCAAATTCTCTGTTATCTCCGAAAATCCCTGGTTATATTCTCCAATTTCGAATAAAACCGCAAAAACCGCAAGACCTATTAAAACATATATCGCATAGGTTATAAACACTGTCAAATATTAAATTTTGCCTATTAATATTAAGGCTTTATTTTTCCAAAATAAATACCTAAAATTACAAAGGTCAACAAATTTAGATATATGAGCTAACTAAGTGGATCAAACCTGCCATCATCGAAAATATAAAAAAAATGTTTAAAAAAAACAAAAAAGAAACAAAAAAAAATATTGAAACAATTATTTTTGTATTTAAAATAGAAACGGTTATATTCAAATTGCAAATAATATTTTTAAATACCGATATTATATCGTGTCACATTTAAGTTTGGACGCGGGATATTTTGTATTATCTAAATGCTGACAAGAACTTCATATACTAAAAATTTTATTTCTCATTATAGATGATAAGTATAAGTTACAAGGGTTTTTTTTATATAAAAAAGATTCTTTTTATTTTTTAGGTTATTTTCTAGGTCACAAAATCTGTTAATTCGGTCTAATAGGCCATTTTTTTCATATGTACGGACCTAAGGAGCCGAAGGCGGAAGAAACTACGAAAAAAAAACATATGATATAAGGCCATCATGGAGATGTATGCCTTTATGGTTTCATGAACTAATTTTTTTTGACATTGATTTTTGTTGACCTGTGTTTATATAATCACTACACCAACGGTTGAGATGCTATAATTTTATTTTGATTATATTCCAACTCCTAATTTTCAGAGAAAATGGCAAACAAAAATTTTTTTATATGAAATATAGATTAGACAAAGTCTTTTTTAGTTTATTTAAAATTTTATTTTGCCATTTTACACAGGTCAAGAAATATCAATGTCACAAAAAAAAGTTTATGAAAATATAAAAGAATGCATTCTCATGATAGCCTTATCTATTATATATTTTCCGTATTTTTTAGTTTCTTTTGCCTTCGGCTCCTTAGATCTGTCCTTAACGAAAAATGGTCATCTTTGACCAAAGTGACAGATCTTAATATACCCTGGAAAGAAAAAAAATAAGAATCTATTTTATAAAAATCCCTTGTAACTTATATTTACCATCTTATATAAGAAATAAATTTGAATAATATATTAAGCTCTTACATCAGCATTTAGAAAATACAAAATATTTCACGTCGAAACTTAATAATTATTTGAAGTTTGAATTTAACAGTTTAACTGTTGTGAATATGCAAACAAAACTTCAATATATTTTTGTTTTAAATCTTTTTTATTTTTTGACCTTTTTTCCTAAAATTTTCAATGATTATAGCTGACAAACTATGTTTAATTAGAAATAACGATAAACGGATTTGTAAATCCATAAGTTGGCAGATTTGATATCTGTAGTTAACTCATAACTCTCAAAATTTTGTTGATCTGTGTTATTAAACTAACAAGAGCTATAAAAGATAAATAAATCGATGAAGGGTAATTCTGTATATTTGAAAATTTTAAAACAAAAATTTAAACTTGCAAATAAAATTTTCGGGCCATTAAATTTAGGCCGGGGCCTTGGTAAATTCTAGCGCTTAAAATATTTAACATTGAACCAATATTTTTTTAAAAATTTTTTTAATAATTTTTAAAATTACAAAAAATGAATGACTTACGTGTCCTTTGACAAAAATTCTGGCCTTTATAAATTTGGATAGAAAACCCAGCCAACTTTCAAAATTTAAAATGTTTTTTTTTTATAATAATGTACTTTTAGCAAGTTAACCATCAACAAATTATACTTAAACAATAAAAATAAACTCAGAAAATAATCACTATGACATAAATATTAATATAATTTTAAATTCCTTTTAACCCGTGTATTCATATTTATGTAATTTATGCCTGCAATAAGTTGATATTTTAATCAAAGTGACAATGCTGATTTGACCCCACAGTTACACTCGGACAACGCCTTTAATAGTAGGATATAGATAATATTTCAGATATGATTTAATCTAAATAAGATACCTCAATATCTGTATAAAAAATGTTAAAATTAAATTTTAAGTGCCCGACAATTTTTATTGCGGAAAATTATATTCGGTTTAACCATTGGGGGAATATTGTCTGGACTTGCTCAGGTCAAATTTGGGGGAATATAAATTGGTTAGTCAACACCAAAACGCATTTTCGGGCGGAATATTGTCTGGACTTGAGTCTCCAAAGTATATTCGCGGCGGAAATTAATTGGCGTATAGTCAACTCAAAACATTTTCGGGGGAATATTGTCTGGACTTGAGCTCAACTCAAATTATATTCGCGGAAATTTTGAAAATTTAAGGGACAAACGTTTTATGTGATCCATTTTGAAATGTTGATTATTAGAGTTTTTGATTTTTTATGCTTAGAATATGAAAAGTTTAATGAATAGAGGTCATGTTGAATTTAAAATTAGGGTTAATAGAATAGGAAAAATTTAAAGATTCGGGACCAGTGTATTTAGAAGGTTTACTGCACTTGAAAGGTTTAGATTTTTAAATCCTTAGAAGTGGTAATGTTATAAACGGCAACTTTTTGTTTTTAAGGAAGGACTCAAAAATAGGAGTATTTTTGTAATGAACTGACTTTAAATGAAAAATCCTAATCGAATAAAGATTAAATGTAAAAGATTTAAAAAACATACTAGGTGTTAAAAGGTAGGTGTTATTGAGAGATGAAAACCCTAAAATAGGAAAAATTTAATTAGGACGAAGGGGAACTTTTAGAACACAAAATGATAAAAAATTTACAACTTTTAAGATCTATATAAGTCATATTTACCCTTTGTTAATCTTGGGCTCCTGTAGTGTTAAAAATGGATATGGAATTAATGGAAGATTTATAAGTTAAAATCTCCGATTTTAGTCCAGTTAACGACGCTTTTGCCTTCCTTACAATTTAATTTTACTGGTCCCATATATATTTCGTAAAGATTAAGAATTAAAGAATAAAGAAATACGGTTGGCTATTATAGGCTCAATATAATTTCAAGTTCAACGTTTATCTTATATGTATATTTTGACAATCTTTTTGGATTCCCACCAATATTTGAAAAGACTCGTACCCACATAACTAAAAACTTTTGCTTATTAAAAGGGAAATAATGAAGGTCAAATGCAATCCTGAATTTAATATCGCCCCAATCATTTTGAAAGTATTGAGGTATCTTAAACTTGAGGAGACTCGAACGTGAAAATATAAATTACATTAAAATTTTTATAAGGCAACGTTATTTAATTGAGTTGAATATTTATAAAGGGATTTTAGATCGGGCAAATTTTGGAAAACACAGATCGGAGAACAAAATTCGTTTTAAAAAATAATTCAAATAAGGGAAAATTTTTAATTACAAGCTAAAAAAGTGTGTTTTAAAAATAGAGAAAAAAAAGAGATAAGTTATATCCTTTATCTTGTCAAAATAAATTTATCGTTTTTAGTTCTTGTTGATAATAGTTACAAATAGAGAAATGAAATTCAAAACTTGGCATCTCGGGTACTTCTATTTTAAAATTAAGCAGTGGTTTGCGTTATAAATGAACGTTCTGGCTTGTTTCCTGGGGGGGGGGAGGATTTGGTTCTCGACTTTAATCTCTAATGTGATTGTAAGAAATCATTTAAGAAAAAAATCGAAGTGAAGTGGGTAGTTGAATAAAATTTTATAAAATGATAAAGGATTTATTGAGTCTAGAAATTAAAGTATCCTCATAAAAACTTTTTTATTAGTAAACAAACTCGGTAATAATTCAAACAATACATGTGAAAAAAATATTTAAAAAAATTACTGATTTCCTTGCTATCTCTCAAAACTCTATGCAAATTTATGTGAAATAGAAATAATTATTAACATTAAAATATGGTATTAAATTGAAAATGTTATTAAGAGGATAGGAAAAATGAAAAAAAATAAAAAATAAGTTTCCAGTTAGGGGACTTAGTCTATAGAATAATTGGGGACTTCAAATTCAAAATATTTTATGGTTTTAATTGGATTTGAAAAGAAGAGGTTCAAAAAATATTTCTTTTGCATTTTTCCTAAATTGGGGGGTTAACTCTTTCATTTTTTAAAAAATTTTGAATTTTTGAAATTTTATTTTTTTTATTTTATAAACTTTTCTTTCAGAAACAATATAAAAATGAATAACAAAAATTGGTTTTGAAAAAAGGTAAATGAAGAAATAAAAATTTTAAAATTTATCAAAAAATGAAATGAGTCTGAGCTATATTGCTCGTGAGATTGGAGAAATAAAGGAATTTAATTTTGAAATAATTTGTTTTACTTACAAAATTGAAATAGTTAGGGAACATATATATTAACTTACTAATACTCAATATCGATTACTTTTCTACATGCAAATAGGGAAAATTTGCGTTATAATAAAAATCTTTTAAATTTTCGGGTATTTAACTCTTATACGTCAAGCATTTTTTTCCACAAGGGGAAGAAAATTTTCTAAAAACATATTTTGGTTCTCAGGTATATTGTCAAAAAGAAGTAAAATTTATCGGGTGGGAATGAAAATGGATTATGGGGGATAAATTATAATAAGTAAGAGGTTTGGGGGGAATATAGTTCTTAATTCCATAATAATAGTTTTTGGGTTATCTAGATTTTTTATTTTCAATAATCGGCAAGAGAAATTTAAAAATCATTATTTAATATTAAAATATATTTCAATCAATCACATTGAGCTAATGTCACCCAACATAGTTCTTTATTTTTAATATGTTTTAATCTTTATTTGACCAAAAAATATATAAATTGGACCAGGGTTCAGTCTATAGAAGTTTTATGAGGATATAGGTTAATTTACTAGAATAAAAAATGTGTTTTATCATTTTATAAAATTTTATTTACCTCAAAAGGATGTCAAATGCACAAAATGATAAATTTAAATAAAGAAATTCGATAATAATCATAACCTGTTCTTAGAACTCTTCACTTCGATTCATTTTTTCTTAATAGATTTGCTACAATCACATTAGAGATTAAAGTCGAGAGAAAAGTGGGGCAGGAAACAAGGGAGGTCAAAATTTATAAGGGGCCAAACGGGGGTTAAATTTAAAAATGGAAATTAGTATGTCTATTTGTAACTATTAAAGGTAAAAAGATAAATATATTTTTAAGATAATGTAACTTTTACACTCTGTTTTTAAAGAAAACTTTTTGAAAATTTTCGGGCTTATTTTAGATTGGGAGACTTAAACTTGAAAAAAACAAATTTTGGTTTTGGCGATCTGGTGTTTTGCAGATTTGCCGATCTAAATGTCGTGAAAAAATATCGGTCAATTTAATTGTTGGTTTTGAAAATTTCAAATTTATATTTTGACGTTAGAGGTTTCGCGCAAGTAAGATACTTAATTCTTTACAAAACAATTGGGACATTGGATTCAGGATTCATGTTTTGAGCCTTCATTGGTGGTTTTGGTAACAAAAGTTTATAGATTTTTAGTTATGTGGGGAGTCTTTTTAAATGTTGGCAGGGAATCCAATAAGATTGTCAAAATATATATTAGATATCTCCAAACTTGAAATTAGATTGAGTATAGTCATTCAACGTGTTTCTTAATTCTTTTAAAATTTAATTTTTAATCGGTCCACGAAATATATATGGGAAAATTAAAAAAAATTGTAAGGAAGGTCTAAAGGTTCGTTAACTGGACTAAAATCGGAGATATAACTTATATACCTTCCATTAATTCCAATATCGCATTTTTAACGGCCAGCTAGATAGGGAATGCTAATATTAACAAAGGGTTAGATAAGGTTATATAAATCTTAAAGTTGTAAATTTTTATCATTTTGATCCTCCTGAAAGTTTGACACCTGTACGTGTCCTAATTCATTTTTCTGCACTAATTTAGGACTTTTGGTGTCTCAATATCCCTAGCGTTTTAAGGCACTTAGTATGTTTTTAAATACCTGTTAGATTTAAATCTTTATTGCGAGTTAGGATTCTTGGTGCATTTTAAGTCACAGGTACATTAAAAAATACCTCGGCTTTTTAGAGTCTTTCGCTTAATTTTAAAAACAAAAAAAATGGGGGTTTTATAACATTAGGACTTCTGAGGGTATCAAAAAATAAACGTTTTAAATGTGGAGTTAAAGGCTTCAAATACACCGTCAGCGAATCTTTAAATCTTTAGCACTATACTAACCCTTAACCCTAATTTTAAATTCAACATGAACTCTATTCATTGAACTTTTCATATTCTAAGCATAAAAAATCAAAAACGTCTAATAATCAACATTTCAAAATTGATCAAATAAAGTTCACTGTTTGTCCCTTAAATTTTGCAAAAAATTTCCGGCGGAATATAAGCTTTGGACGTTGAGCTCAAGTCAAACAATATTCCGCCAGGAAAATGGTTTGGACGTTGACTATAGCAATTAATATTCCGCCGGCGGAAATAAGCTTTGGACGCTGAGCTCAAGTCCAGACAATATTCCGCCGGCGAAAATGCGTTTTGGTCGTTGACTATACGCCAATTTATATTCCGCCGGCGGAATATAAGCTTTGGACGCTGAGGTCAAGTCCAGACAATATTCCGCCGGCGGAATATTGCGTTTGGACGCTGACATATATATTTAAAAATAAAAGTCAGTCGGAAAAAGTGGATTAATTTAATTTTTAATAAAAATATTTAAGAAAAAAATTTCTAAAAATATTATTAAATATATAAACGCTTATATTAAAAATTCGTTAAAGTATGCAAAGTTTTTCGGCGTATTAATGTTGACGTCCGCCGACGAAAATGCATTTTGAACTTATGCCGAAAAACCGGACAAAATTCCCCCGGCCGAAAAAGCCTTTAGACGGTGATAAATTACACAGGTCAACAAATTTTTGAGAGTTATAAGCTAACTACGGAGATCAAACCTGCCATCTTAGGGATTTTTAAATCCGTTTACCGTTTTTTTTAATCAAAAAGATAGCTACAATCATTAATAATTTATAAAAAATGCTAAAAATACAAAAAAGATTCAAAAACAAAAATAAATTAAATTTTTTTTGCATATTTACAACAGCTAAACTTTTAAATTCATACTTCTAATAAAACTTTTATTAAAAACCGATAATATATCGTGTCGTATTTAAGTATAAACGCGAAATATTTTGTATTATCTAAATTCTGACGTAAGAGCTTGATATACTATAAATTTTATTTCTCATTATTTGATATGATAAATATTTTACAAGAAATTTAAGATTTTTAAATTTTTTTAGGGTATTCTCGATCTATCAATTTTATCATAAAGGTCATTTTTTTGATATGGATGGATGTAAGGAGCCAAAGCCGGAAGAAACCAAGAAAAACGCATTATATATATAAGATAAGGCCATCATTGAAATATATTCTCATGTTTTCAATCACGGTTGTGCCATTGATATTTGTTGACCTGTGTAACCAAATTTCCTATATATCATTTTAAAAAATTAAGTTATTACGGATTTTAATTTTTAGATCTTATTAAAGCTTTATATAAAGGTAGTGCATTTTTAACGCCAAATAACACCTCTGACCCTATATCCTTGCAAAGAGGGCTTCGCCAGAGATTTTTTATCCAATTTTATTTAATGTTATAAATTTTATTTTCAATGAAATGAGGCTAGATGACACCCTGGGTATCGATATACGTGTTCGGCAAAGATTAAGGGACTTCTTTTTGCTATTGACCTCGTTCTATGTGTTGAAAACCCTGATCTACTAAATATAATCAGTCTTTTTGAAAAATGGCCTTATAAATGGGAAATGGTAATCGGTACAGAAAAATGCGGAATAATGTTCTGTGGATGATTCTGATTAAAATATCAACTTAAAGATTCAGAAAAAATTGATCCCAAGTGTTGATGACTATAAATATCTTTACTTTTTAATTAAAATTTAAATATTAAGGATATCATTAAAGATAGAGCATTTAAAAGTGCGAAAATAATCAATATGTATGGACCATTTTTCGTTCTTTCTCTATCCCTATTCTCGTTAGAAGACAGTACATGTGTTCTCCCAATATTAACATTTGACGCTGAACTTTTCAGTCTTTATAAATCTGAATTCAAACCATTTATTAATTTACCCGACCAAATTACCAGGTGGATTGCTGGAAAATTTGGCAAAAACATATTAGTCCCAAAATTACGTTTGCTTAAAGATTTAAACATTAAACCTTTTAAGGCTTAAACAACTAAAAAATCTTTCCGTTTTTAACAAAGCTCCTTTCTTAAAAACATTAATTTAAGATTTAGTTAAGTCTAAGACAAGCTGTTAAAAATGGACATGGGTCCCAAGTTAACATATAAAAAAAACTAAATTAAATCTTAGTAACAAAGCAAAAATATTTCTAAAATAGTTAGGGGTTTTATTTCTAATAAATTTATGAGGCGAGACAAAATAAAATCAAAATTATTCTTTTCTCATCTTGGGAACAACTCTTTTTTTGATATAATTAATAATATTCACAGTGAAAATAGTGTTAAGCATCAGGAATAAAACTTCTTTTACAAAAGGCATTATCACATATGATTGCCCCTGCTTTCATGACTCCGATAACTCAATCATTTTCTCTGTGTCTGCCCATCAACGTGTTTATGACGCAATACATAATTTCTATTCTGTTAATATCTTTTTCCAACATATTAAATTAAACAATCACTTCCTATGACCAAAAAGCACATAGATAATTTAAATAAATATATCCCAATTTCAGGCAAACCATATATATCTCGAATGAAATATACATTGCCCTGTTAATGTTTTGATAAAAGTGCCAAAGTCTTAACGGGTATGGCAGCCTCAAAAAAGAAAAGGCCGTAAGGAGGTGGTTTTTTTAGCAGGGACTCATAACCCTGCGGTCAATTTTTAATGAAATACGGACATCAGTGCGGATAATTTAATTTCTCTTATCAACATACCTTTTTTACACACTGATCCATCTGTTCTTCTTAGAAATTACTAGTGTATTTGACGATCCCAATCCCAGTCTATTTATAGGCTAGCTTGGGGATCAAACAAAGAAATTATTCCAACCCCTTACAAAAAAAATATAACTTGACCATTTGAGGGATAATTTAATTGAATAATATCCCAATGAAACAAAATAATAATTAGGAGGGGGAGTTCCCCCCGACAAATTTAACATAAACCTGCCTGGTTCACCCGTATCTGTAAGTCGGGGTCAGAGGCCGTAAGGAGGTGCTGCAGGTACCTCTAACCTTGCATGCACCGGTCAATTTTTAATGAAATACGGACATCAGTGCGAACAATTTAATTTCTCATAACAACATCCTCTTACGCACTAATCCATCTGTTCTTCTTAAAAATTACTGGTGTATTTGATGATCCCAATCCCAGTCTATTTATCGGGGCTATCTTTGCGATCAAACGAAAAAATTTTTCCACTCCCTTACAAAAAAAATATCAAACTTGACTAATTAAAGGAAAATTTAATCGAATAATATCCCAGTAAAACAAAATAATTATAATTAAATGTCAATTTGGGGGGGGGGAGTTTAACTCCGCCCGACAAATTTTTCATTAATCTGCCTGATTCACCCGTATCTGTAAGTCGGGGCCGCCCAACCTGCAAAATTTAATATTCATTTTATGCTGGGCATAGACCGAAATTACAAAACCGCTCTTAAGTTATTTGTTAAAAAAAATTTGATTTAAAATAATAAATTAAAAACAATCGAGGTATTACCCTTTTATATGTGATAAGATTAACAAGCGCTATATTATAAATTCGTTCCCGAGCAATACCCAAAAAATGACCCGTTCCAACCCAAAAATATATTATATAATTTAGGTCAGGCTCGTTAAAAAATGCCCAGGACCCTCGGGTCATCGTTGGGCTAAAAGGGCAATCCTGTCTTTTTTAATTAAATAATTTGTTTAGTAGTCGTCATTGTACAATATTTCTAAAAACCTAAATTTAAAAGTTGCTTAAAAATTTTAATTAATTGAATTAAATTTATCCATTTATTGCACAGGTCGACAATAATTAATGTGTGAAAAAATTATGCGGGGGGAGGGGGGTGGGGGGGGGACTCTAACTCGTTATTATCCGTTATTTGCAGTTTCGTTCCGCTTCGGCTATTTTCTTAGATATATACCTATGGGCAAATTTAATTGATTTAACTTTGCCACATTTGAATACCTTGAGATAAAAAAATTAAAAAAAAAAATTTCTTATCAAAATGACTTGTAACTTATATTTTTTATCTCAAATAATGGGAATTTATAAATAAAGTTTTTACATTAACATTTAAGTTATACAGAATATTTAGCACTACAACCTAAACACAATTTATCATCGGATTTGAAATAAAAATATTATTTGAAGTAATTTAACATTTAACTGTTTTAAATATAAATTCATTATTTTTCGCTGTTAATTTTTTTTTGTTTTTAAATTTTTTTTAAAAATTTTAAATATTTACCGTTAGCTTAAATATTTTAATTAGAAAAAACGGTAAACGGATTTGTACCTAAAGGAAGGCATGTCTAGTCTCTGAAGTTAGTAGGTAGAGCCGTAGCCAAGGGGAAGGCAAACCTGGCTTGAGCCTTTTTCGGTGGAATTTTCATTTTACTCATAATTTTGATAAAAATTGCCTGGCGCGCCTTCCTACCCAATGGTAATTGGATTTTGCCAGGATAGCCGCTTAGTCCATAAATACGTCTAGGCCCTTATAAGAAAATGCGCGCATGCATTTACATTATGTAATAAATCTCTTGACCAAGGCCGGATTGTGACCCATTGGCAACTATAAGCCAACTGTTTCTAGGCGATTACTGTGCTTACTTTTTAAATATTTACCTAAGTATTTAGGAAAATTAGCTTAACGCCCAGCATTGCTTGAATTGCTTTTATAGATAGACCGGAACTGTTCCTGACCCTTACCCTAATAAACCTAATTAAAACTAAATATCAAAGTCGAGAATTTATTTTTGTATTGTTGCTATTTATTAATAATAACTTATGTTTTATCCATTTTACTATTTGCAACTTTCCACGCTACAGCAGGCCCCGCAGAGTTTGAGATTTAATGCGCGCCGACTTAGGTTTGCCTAAGCTCTCAAATAAACGGTTTTGGGATTCGTAGGCGGACACCAATTTATCTACTAATCAGGCACAACGCTGCTTATTGAGTGCAACTAAATTTACATGCGCTCAAAATCGTCTGATCGTTAATAAGGTCAACCAATTTTATTATTACATAGTAAAGGTTAGAATTTCAACGCTTTGTGTTCTAATTAAAATTTATCACAAAACTTAGTGCTTCAAAATTATTGGCTCTATTTGTTTAAAATCGGATTGGGCCGAAAATAAGTAAAATTTTAAATCGGGCCGACTCGTTGGTTTGAAATGAGTCAAGCTGTGAGTCGAGCTGCCGGGCCGAAAATTATGTCCGCTCTAAACTCAATTCACTCTTATTTATACAAAAGGATATCTCGCAAATCTAGATCTACTTTTTATTTTTTTTTTAAAAATACTTATATTTTTATTGAATTTATTGTTTTAATACCTTTTTGCCCACTTACACTTTTTAATAGTGCACAAGTTGTTTATTTTCCACATTTTTCCTATTACGTTTGTTTTCTCTCGGTTTGACCCATATTTTCTTCCGAATAACCACTCCAGACTCCAGTTTACTTTTTATGTTCTCTTAATTCATATTTTTAACAAATGAGCAATTTTTTTTACTAAAATTTGGACGATGGACGATATATTTGATTTCATCAGCATGAGTGACCACGAAAAATTTATATATAAAGGTAGTACGACCAAAAGGCGGATGCCATTACGCAAAACATACTCGATATTTGCAAAAAAAACGACTAGAATTTAAACAATCTCGTCGGGCAATTTTACGAAAGATGTGGCGTATTAACCGGTCATATAAATGACGTACAGAAACAAATTCAAATTTTTCACCCAAAGGCGACTTTTTATTGTGCATTGCACAAATTAAAATTGGCGCAATAAAATTCTAACATTTTAATATCCAAAATAGTGTTGTAGGTGAGACCGGGGCGAAATGGCTGGTGGGGATGATTAATGGATATATCTTTGCCAAAAAGTATTTAATATATATAAATTTTATGTTGTAGATCTTTAAACAAGCTATCGATTCATTATATTTTTTACACATACATCTATTTGAAAAAATTTAGAAAATCTCAATTAAAGAAAAAATGCTATTTCAATCAACAATAATTTTGCTTTATTTTTAATAAAATGTTATTGAAAATATTATTATAATTAAAAGATTATAAAAAAGACTTCGTTGTAAGAATATAATACATTTTTAACTTAAAAATTAATATTATTTGAACTATTGATTTTGCAAACACTATTCAATGCGGGGCGAAATGAACATGCCGAAACCATTCATGCGTAATTATAAAAGAAAAAGTTTAAGGACAGATGAAGACATTCTCAAAGAAGCCTTTATAACCTCAAAAAAAACAATTTAAATCCATAATTAGATTAGAAAACTAGCATATGAATATGCTATTATACTTAACAAAAGAACCCCTACCAGCTGGATTGAACAAAAATTAGCTGGACCTGATTGGTTCAGCAATTTTATAAAAAGAAACCCTATCATTTCTATAAGAATGAATGTACCAGTCTAGCCAGGATATTTGGTTTCAATAAAGAAGCAGTCAATAATTTTTACCAGAACCTAATAGATCTAATGGAAAAATATTATTTTGAACCTCACATGATATTCAATTTAGATGAAACTGGTTTAATAACAGTCCCTTCACCATCTAAAGTGGTTGCACAGAAGGGTGTTAAGCAAGTTTATTATACATTACATTAATTAATTACTAGGTAGGAACAATTGCTTCTGCTGAAAGGGGCAGCCTTGTTGCCATGTGTATTGCCATAAATCCAATTGGGCAATTAATTCCACCTTATTTCATTTTTCCTAGAAAAAGGTTTAAGGTGGAATTAACTAAAGGCATTGGCGTAGGAGAGGAGGGGGGGGTTGTGGATACCCCCCCCCCCCATCCCCAAGCACCAACCCCACCCAAAAATTTTTATCCCCCCCAAAACTAAAATACCAATTAAATATAAAATTAAATTACATTTAAAATATTTTTAAATATTTAATTTAAAAATCTCCCTTCCCCTTAAATTAAAACACTAGTTAAATATTTTTATTATATAAATTCATTACATAATTGTATCAATAATATAAAAATTGATTGCATATAATATATCAATAATATAATTTTCTTAATACCATATATGTTTGTTTATATAAACATTATTTATAAAAGTCCATAATGATTACTCAAATATTAAAAAGCAAAATTAAGTAACAATCATAAGAATCAGTAGATTTCAAACTAAAACACACCCCCCCCCCCCTCAAGCTTTACAACTTGCTACGCCCTTGACTAAAGGTCCTAATGGGAGTGATGGTTTTGGCAATTCATCAGGATGGATGAAAGAAGAAGAGTTTGTGGGGTATTTTAAAACATTTTGTAAAATATGTTAAATGCTCAACTGAGGATCCAGTAAATTGTATTATTATATTTTAAATAAAGGCACTTATAATTATGGATAACCATGTATCTCATATATCCATAAAAGCAGTAAACTTTTTTTAAGATAATGGGATTAAAGTGATCACACTACCACCGCATTGTTCACATAGACTTCAACTTCTTGATGTTGGGATTTTTGGGCCACTGGTAATTTATTATAATATAATTATTAATAAAATGATCTAAATCTATATTTATTTTTCAATATATAAGGTTTATTTGAAATTAAAGCTGTAAATTTAATAAATTTTACACACTTTCATTTAGCCCCATGGGTGTTTTATTTTACCCCGTATATGGGGCGAAATGGTTAATACTAGTGGGTTTATACATTGTTCAATATCTTTTTACAGAATTATATTTTTTTGGTTAAACAAATTATTTTATAAAATATAATGAATTATCTATAAAATGAGCTATTAATTTTTTCTTGAAAAATGTGTCAGCAGCAACGATTTTGTAAAAATATGTTCATTTCGCCCCGGTCTCCCCTATATATAAAGGAAACTATAGATTTTGGTCGGTCTAGTTTTCTAAGATAAAATAAACATACCTCTTCTGCGAAACTAGATTCATAAATAAATTTAGGGTCATTAATAGTAAGCTAGTGTAAATATACTTGAAGAATTAGACTTTTTTTTGAAGGGAACTTGCGAAATCGAGCTTCAGCAAGCAAATTAATATATAGTCTTGTCGATCCAACTTTTATACGTTTAATGATTCAATTTGAAATCAGTTAATCAAAAAGTTCAAAAAGTGACATCGATTTTTATGAAGCCGCTTCTTGTACCCAAGATATTTTTAAAACGCCATCGAGAAAATGCAGAAGAAATTTTAGAAGTATTTGTCGAGGCAGAATGTTTGGCTACCCAAGTTGGATTATCTACACCTTTATAAGCCATAAACCCGCGCATGCAAATTTATCGGGTTAGCTATCAAACCCATTTGAAACTTTTAGAGTTTAATTTTTAAGTATTTTGACACTAAAGATCCGCGTTATATCTTAGATTTGGGGTGGCACGAATAGAGAGGTTTTAACAGAATAATGTGTAAGAGGTGCTCCCAAAATTAGTTGGGCCTTAAAATTAAAATAATTTTATAAAATTCCAAGCATTAGTAAAATTAAAAAGACGCAATATTCTTGATATTATAGGCCTTATTCCTTGGGCCTTTTTCTCATTTTTGTGGGGCTTCTTTTACTTTATAAGTTTACCATGTTTTCTTTTTCTTTTTTTGGCTCAGGAAAAAAAAACCTATTGTTATCTCTTTGGCCCACACTTGTCTCATGCCTAGCCAAAAGAAAATTAGATATTTGATATTATGGTTGAGATGCAGTACGAGAGAATACTACAGTCGTTGCATTTAAAAAATTACAAAGGAGTAAAGAGCAAATTTAGTTCACGTTAACATTTAAAAGTGTTGATATTGACATTGAAAATGTTGTTTAAGACGATAGTCAAAAAATGAGGAAAAAATGGGAAATACAATTTCTGCCTGCAAACTGATTATTGGTCCACAAACTCTAATAAGTGGCCCTAGATTTTAAGGCAGTTTTTTGTGCTCTTTCTGATTGACCCTTTTCAGGGTTTGAAATGTAACAGGTGTCTTAAATCGATGCTCAAAAAACTCCTTACTTAGTGACGTTTTTTTAAAAAAGTAACTTGCCTGTGATATCGGAGAATTAATGAATATTTTATTTTTGAAATAATTTTTACAATATATTCTATTTAATCGGGCTAAAAAAGATCTTTAGTATTCTTAAAAGGAAAAAAAAGCCTCAAAAAAATGGGACAAACCATTTCCGAGGCGAAAGAGGGTAGAAAGTTTTTGTTAAAAGTTACATTATTATAAAAAGTCCACAAAGCCCTTTATTTTGTAGAAAGGGGCTTTTTTGGGGTCCTTTTTTTACGAAACAAACCGTATATCCTTCTCCTTTTAACCCATTGATTAAGGGCTTTATAAAAGAAAAATTCTTAAAATAGCCTTTAAGGGCTGCCCCTTATTTTTACCAGGCCTGCTTGCAACTATTTACAGTTTGTGATATGGCCTAGTGGATATTCCTATTATTGTTATAACTTTTCTCAACTATTTTATACTAACTATTTTTACCCTACTTGACCTTCTTTTCGATTGTATTACCAGTTTCAATTTTTTTTTCATTTGCCCTTATACCTTTCATTCTTTTTCGCCACAGGCCCATGATTTTTATCTGTCTTCTTTCGTATGCCTGGTTTATTTTTAATCAATTGTCCATCCAAGATTTAATGGTATTAAAAACATTTTCATTGTTATGTTTTGAGTACCTAAGTACTTATGCATCAAACCTCTGCCCCTCGATATTTTTTAATTCGGGCTTTAAGTTATAGTTTTTAATTCGAAAGTCTTAGTATTCCTTATTCTATTCTATTTTTTCGTTTTGTTTCAGGCACAAGCTACCATGCGAGTCATAATATTATTTTTAATTAAAGTTCAAAAATGGTTGACGACAATTATAAAGCCGTTAATTGTTATTTATTATCTAATGAAAATATAATCATTACTACTCCAATTTTAATTGACTTTTATTTTTCCAAAAATTTATTCAATAATAAAGATATATTAGGATTAATATAGTTAGGAAATGTCAGTGGTTTGGGAATCGAATTACTAGGCCAGTTTGTAAAGTCACCAGGCTATGACAAATAGCCTAGCTGAATCGGGGGGGGGGGGGTGATTTAAATGAAAATAGTCAGGAAAAATAAAAATAAAAAACTGCCGGAAAAGAGAAGCAGGTTTTATCCCACTTACCCCCCTCGTACTTTATAAAAGCGTCCTAAAAAGTTTTTTTTATATTTTTAAGATGTAAAATTATATTCAGCCTAGATAACAATCAGATTACATCCTCGACCAACGCCATATTAATTTTCACAAGTGGGCCGAAGCGTGAATTTTTTTTAACATAAAATGCACTTGGGGGTCCTAAATATTTTTATCTAAAAAAGGTAGAATTTCAATTTTATAATGCACTTCGATTTTTTTATGATAAATAATTATGGATTTTGTTCCTGTTTATGTAATATCATAATACACATTCATCATTTACATTAAAATATTAACGAAAATTCATATTTAAATAAAAAAATCTATCAACACATAATTAATAGTTAACTCTTATAAAAAATTAACTTAGTTATAGTACATTAAAAAGCACAATTGTAACATGAATTTTCAATAGTTTTTGCCCATCCATGTTAAATAGTAGTGACTAATTCACAAATTGGCTTTATCTTGAATAATCCGTTTTTTAATCAACGTCAGGCTTTACAGAGGAGGTCCAAAAAGGCAGATTTTGGCAATAACAGATGCCACCCCCACAATTGAAATTTTTAATGTAATTCAAATTATTTATAGGAAGTAAGCGATATTCTGTCTATCAAGGGATGTGCAAGTAAATCAACCAAATAGAGGTAAGGTTTAATCCAGGGGTTTGAAGCGAACCCGAACCTGAACCCCGAACCGCTTCGAACCCCTCTATTTGCGAACCCCGGACCGAACCTAAACCCTATTTTTAATTTTTCCGAACCTAAACCTGAATTTAAACCTCCAAAAAAATATTGTGAATCCGGGTTCAAACTAGTGTTCTCAGTCGGGACCCGAAAGCCCATCCGGCCCGGTGCCGCCCGGCCTAAATGTCAGGCCGGGCCTAAATATAAAATATTAGTCATGGGGGCCGGGCCCAAAATTTTGAATGCTTAAGTTTGCCTATTTTTTTCGCTATAATTATTGCCAAAAATTATTTAAGTAGATTTTTGAACAGAAAAATGAAAATGATTAGTGAGTATGAACAAGATTGAGTGATTCGCCAAGTCCGGTCTTAGTTTAATTTAGACAATAAAAAACTCCTTAACTTATCAAGGAGGTAGGTGGGGAGATGACGATATTAGAACCGAGGACGATATGACAACTTATATAAACCTCTAAAAGACTTAGATATTTGCAGTGGGGGGAAAAGTATACTTCTACCCAAGTTATATATTTATGCAAACACAATCTTTGCCACTCCTGCGAGCTCCTCCACTGTAAAACGTACCTTTTTTACAGCCGGTCAAATATTTACCAAAAGAAGAAACCGTTTAGGCCAAGATAAACTGCATTATATAGTTATTTTAAATGATTAATCAAAATCAAATGATGCTCTTAATATTAATAATTCCAATAATGCTATATTAGATGTTTAATTGTTAGTACTATTAACAAAAATATTACGGGCCGACATTTATAATCTCGTGCCGGGCCAGGCCGGACCAAGCCTCTTATATAAAAACATCGGGCCGGGCTGGGCTAAAAATAACAATATTTATTTCAGGCCAGGCCGTAAAAAAATTTCGGGCGGGCTGGGCTTTAAAAATACGCTTCTGAGAACACTAGTTGGAACCGGGTTTATTTTGTAATTATTGTGATTAATAAGTAAAAATCATAATTTTTTGTTAAAAAATATAAAATTTTCACATTTTTGTTTGGTTTTTTTTAACATTTTTTAATTCTTTTCTTAAAATTTTTATTAAAAAAACATTGTTTCTTATAATTGCGATTTTTTTTAAAATAAAACCCGTATTTTGAACTATAAGATGATATATTAAAACATAGTTTTGTTAAAAGAATAATTTATAAAAAAAATTTTATAATAAATTATTCATATTGTAATTATAATTCAATCAGCACTTGCTTATTTTTTGCTTAAACAATTTCCTACATAAACTTGAATTTCAAAAAATCTCTAAAATATAAATTCTCCTCAAAAAAAATGCTTTACTCACACAAACAGAAATCATGAAGAGTTTTTAGATACAATTACTCCCTTTAACATCAAAAAAGAGCATTTGTATTCCATCATATCAGACAATGGAAAACAAGATCAAATCCATCGATTTAATAAATGAATTAATAGACCAAACGACGATTTTGACATTTTTTATGAAAAAAAATGAGTACAATGATGGAAGACTTTGCAGGAAAAAACAGTGATTTTAAACTTAATATAATTTCTGCTATAAACGATATTGAACTAGACACCCAAGTACATACCATTAGATGTGCAGCCCACACACTTCAGCTAGTCATTATGGATAGCGTTAAAGATACCGAGATAACTTAAAAAATGCTAGACTTAAAACTTCATCAATAATGATTATAATTAGAAATCTTAATTTACTTTCACCTATTAGCAAATGTCACGCATTCGCTCTTAGATATGTTAATAAAGATAAATATAAAAAGTTTTGTGAAAAAATGGCAGCGGATGATCCCGAGTTTCTAATGACTTGATATGGGACGACATGAATCTACTAATTTCAATCCTAAAACCACTCAAAGCCACTAAAATTATGCCAAAAAAGTTGTCATTTTCTAATGTCATATTGCATGGCTCAATTGTAAATTAGGTCTTGAAAAAAATGTGAACTCCTTCACACAAATATTTTTAAAAAATATGATAAATCCTGAGCGACAATTTCACGGATTTGGATTATAGCAGTTTTGATAGATCCAAGCCATAAGTGCATTTTTTCGGATGAATAAAGGATGGCAGTAAAATTTTTTTTGTTAAGACTATTGTCGTAGCCCGTAATACTAATAGATTATACTAGAAGATTGATTGATAGATGTGCTTAATTTAGCTGTGTCATCACGACTTGCAGTTTATAATAAAAGAAGTTTTAGTTTTTAAATAGAATATATTATATATTTTTAACTTATTTTTAGAATAATTTAGATCCTAGTGGCCTAGCCACTAGGATATACTAGTTTAATAATAAATATAGTTAAACCATACCATATTCAGTCTAATTCATATTCGTATATTATATAACGGAATAAATCTTCTAAAATTACGACAAACCCGTGAACAAACCAGGCAAAATCAAAAACTTCTTAAAAACAATTTGGCTTATATCTTGGATCAATGCCAATCGGTAAGTGGGTAATATTAGCGGTCTTTGATGAATATTTATTGGAAGATAGCGTAAAAAAATATATGCCATTCTAAACCTATTCCAATTCATAATTCTCTGAAGGCAACAGCCCGACGGTCATTTATTCACCCCCCCCCCCTCCCCCCCATCACTTACGTTATGTACGAACTGATCATTGATTTCCCATTTACATCGGCACGAACTAAATTAGAACTCTCAATGTTCTAAATCGGTATGAAATAGTCTGGTAACATTAACACTCAAATAATTCAAAATTAAATATCACTCTATAACACCAAACCTAACAAAAATTCTTAAACACAGATATCAACCAAACATTTCTCAAACATAAAGGAACACCTCAACATCGAAACCAAGGCTTTGTATACTGATGGAAAAGAAGGTGGTCGCGCAATAGATACCGGTTCGTTTTTTTCCCTTTTATAAGGTTGCTCTATACTCTCGAAAGTGTAAGATCTAGCATCACCCTAAATGGTGTACGGCAAAAGTTCCGTCTGATGCTAGGCACTTCGTAAAAGAGCATAAAAAAAATAATAATAAAATTATTGGTCAAAATCTAATGGTAAACCACCTGTACACAGAACCCGACATACGCAGGCCGCACACAAGGAGAGGTGACATAACTTTAAAAAACGGAACAAGAGACCAGCAAAGTTTAACACCCGTACAATAGCAACCCACAATCTTGATGATCTAACCAAGTCAATTAAGATAGCCGAAATCCCCAATTATTCAACACTATTTCTGGTTTTTACGCAAACACTTCCGCAATCATCTAATGGTATAAATCAGGAGACTACGACAGGTACGATGCCCCCTGAAAAAGGGAGGTGTCGTAGCCCGTAATACAAATAGATTATACTAGAAGATTGATTGATTGATGTGCTTAATTCAGCTGTGTCATCACGACTTGCAGTTTATAATAAAAGAAGTTTTAGTTTTTAAATAGAATATATATTTTTAACTTATTTTTAAAATAATTTAGATCCTAGTGGCCTAGCCACTAGGGTATACTAGTTTAATAATAAATATAGTTAAACCATACCATATTCAGTCTAATTCATTTTCGTATATTATTAATGGAATAAAATATTCTAATTATTATTCTAAAACAACTATCAACAAAAATTAATGTAAATTTACTCATTACAAAGGTCAACAATTTTTTGAGAGTTATGAGTTAAATATATCAGAACAGTTTTTAAATAAATCTGTAAATGTTTTTGTATTTCTTAATTGATTAATTTCTAAAAAACAATGGTGTATTAAATCAAAAGTTTTAGAAACAATCGTTTTGCATTGAAATTGATCATTTGTTATTTTTAACAAATAAATTAATTTTTCAAATGATAAATACAAAAAAATAAATTGATGATTATAAATATGGTCAAAACACCCCGACGCTTTTGCCTTGTGACCTGAAGATATAAAAACTTTTTTATTTTTAATTTTTAAAAAAGGATTTAATATTTTATGTGATTTTTTTTAAAAAACAATGGCGTCGTAGTGACCACATCACCGATGGGGCAAGAGCCGGGGTATGGTCCCGCATTCACTTACTTTCTTGATTGCATCATGTTGAAAAAATTTATAAAGGGAAGAAAAAATATCAAAAAAATCTTTCCCTTAAAATTTCAGGACAATCTTTTACAAAAAGATGCAATTGGTGGTTAAAGCAGTGAATAGACTGGACATGGTGTCCAGCGATTTTGCTTAGAAACCTTGAGCACCACCTTTTTCCCCGGACATTACGTTCGCCCCATCGTAGCATTGTGCGATCAGGTTCTTTGGTTCTAGATTATATTCTAACAAAAGATTGTTGACAAGTGAGGAAATTTTTTTGGCATCAGATTTATGAATTGCTTTCACAAATATACATACATTATGTAACATCATATTTTTCTATATTTCTAATAACTACAAAACAATTTCTGTGTTAGTTAGATCTGTTTAGCGGATGGGAAGTGTTGATATGAATGAAAACACTTTTAAAAAAAAATAAATATTTTTAAAAAAATAATTTTTAGATTTGGGGGAGTAAATTTATTATGGGGTGAAGGGCAAAATTTAAAATTACGTATTTTTTTTGGGTGGGGGGGGGGGGGCAAATTAAATTTTTTTTGAAGGGGAGGGGGGGGGCAAAAATAAAATTTCTATGTATTTTTTTGGGGGAGGGGGGCAAATTTAATTTTTTGTGTGTGGACGGGGGAGGGCAATGCCCCCCCCCCCCTCCAAAGGGGTTTAGAATCGTGCCTGCCTGTGTTATTAAACATGTTCGTTAATAAATAGTACTTATTGTTTAATAATATGACAAAGAAATATATTAATAATTGTATAGTGTCTATAATGGGTATAATTAAGAAATATTCCTATGGATGAACTAGGAATAGTGATTATCTCATTGAATAAGTTTTAACGCTAAAAGAAAAAAAAGCCTAAATTATGCGAACAGATTAATGTAGCATGTTTTTGCGAAAACGATCCCGGGTGTCCCGATGCCTTTAATATCTTTTAAACCGGGTTCAAAGTTCATAAAAAAATTTGGAAAATTTTTTTAACTATGAATTTTCCAAAAAATCTATTGGCATATTTAGATTCTTATAACATAACTAAAAAATTATAGCTTAAAATTATTAGAAATTTACATTCAAGTTATTTAGGATCAAAAAACGGTTTTTATGACGAAAACCACTGATTTTAAAAAATAAAAAAATAGAAAAAAATTAAATATTATAAAAATAAAGGCCACAAAGGTCAAAACATATCAATGGCCCAAACATTAATTTTATGACAACATAAAGGAATATATCCCCATGATGGCCATATCTCATATATATTTCGTTTTTCTTAGTTTCTTCCGGCTTCGGCTTCTTACATTTCCATATCGAAATAATGACCTTGACCAAATTGAAAGATCGAGAATACCCTAAAAAAATTTAAGAATCTTTTTTTCATATAAAAATCCCTTGTAACTTATATTTATCATCTCAAATAATGAGAAATTAAATTTTTTAGTATATTAAGCTCTTACATCAGCATTTAGATAATACAAAATATTTCGCGTCCAAACTAAAATACGACACAATATTTTATCGGTTTTTAAAATAGTTTTAATTAAAGTTTGAATTTAACAGGCTAGTGTTGTAAATATGCAAAATAAATTCAATTTATTTCTGTTTTTAAATCTTTTTTGTTTTTCAATTTTTCTAAAATTTTCGATATTTATAGCTGATTAACTAAGTTTGATTAGAAAAAACGGTAAACGCATTTGAAAATCCTTAAGATGGCAGGTTTGCTCCGTAGTTAGCTCATAATTTTCAAAAATTTGTTAACCTGTGTAATGAATGTTTTCGTAATCCAAAGATAATTTAAACATTGGTTATTACCCATAAGTTTTATAGCCTAAAAATAGAAAAATCTCAATTTTGACACTGTTAAAAATTTGAGGCATTGGCTAAAGTACTAATTTAATATTCTTAATTAGCACTAAAAACTTGACCAAAAACGATAGGCCATAAATGATGCTTATGGTCGTTCAAATTTTGTGGTCCAATGTTATCTACAAAAATTAAGAATGTTTTAAATACGATTCCCACGACTCAAACAAACGTTGAGCGACTTTTTTCAACTTTAAAATTTATTGTAAATAGCTATAGAGTTTGATGACTAAAGAAAAAATAGACGAAATATTAAAATTACGCAAAAAAGAATTTTAATATTTGTTTATGTTTTCTTAAATGACAAATTATATATTACTTATATAAATTACAAAACATTATTTATTTTTGGAGCCCGTGTAAAAATTAAATTTTTTTTACATTCTTAACTGGAGAAATAATGTAAAAAATAGACTTTAAAAAGCATTAATTTATATATTTGGTAACTAGAACTTCAGTATTTGCAAAATATATAGCGCATAATAAATTTTCATTCAATAATTACTACATTTAAAATTTTATTTTACAAGTTTTATCTATATAGAGAGGCTCAAACATAATTAATAATTGTTTATTTTCAAGTGGCCTTTTATATATCCAAAGTGAACAAATTGACAATATTTATGTTTTAATATTGCCAAAATTAAATTAGAATCATGATTGTCTTTTAAGATTTCGAACCGGTTCCAAACCCTGGACCGAACCGGGTTCATTAATGCGAACCCTAGCCGATCCGGTTCATTCAAATCAAAACCGAACCGAACCTTGAACCCCCGAGCAAAATGTTGGCAACCCCGAACCCTATTATTGCCTGAACCCGAAGCCGGTTCAAACATAAACAAAATTTTTTATATAGCGTGATTAAGTTAAAGTTAATAGTTGAGTTAAATTTTTTAACTGTAACTATATTTTATAGTTAAATCGGTGAGGTACGTATTATTGTTAATTTAATTATGATTTAATTTTACTTAAAATTAGTTACATTACTTTTAAACTTAATTATTCATAATAAATTTCTAAACTCAGTGCTCAAATGTTATGTAGAAACATCAAGAAGCATTGACATAAGTTGGTTTTTGTTAAAAATTAAACTATGACTAAAAAGCTTACCTTTAATTAATTTAAAGTTAAATGAACACTATTTTATCGAAAACATAGTTAATAGTTAACATTAAATAAAAAGTTAACTAATTAGATATAAATGTAACTTAGATGAATCATCGATAGTTTTTGTTCAATCCTGAAAAAAACTGTAAGAAGTCAAAAAATTTTAATATTTGGTGCGACAAAATTTGGATGCTTTTACACTCTATATAAGAGAATCTCTCTTTTTGACTATATTAAAAAATAAGCGTTTGCCTTAGATAGAATATTTTTATAATAACAACGTCTTTGCATAATTATTATTTGTTGCAGGTATAAAATTTAAAGCCTACCTTGCGAATTATCCAAGGCAGCAGTCATATTATATTTGCCATTAAATTCATAATCATCAGCTATGTTGACTACATGCATCTCGAGTGGGTAAATACGTTTATCTATCGTATGTTCAGATCCTTTAGAATTTCGACTACCCCAATGAAAGTGAATTTCGACCGTTTTGTAAAGGGCAGGCAACCCACTACCAGAGACTTGTGGTCCGGTTCCATCACTTGGAAACTTTACTTTCACTTCCGTGTTCCGGTAAATATTTTTAATAATTTAAAAATAAATCTATATTAAACCATCCCTTCCTGAAAATGAAGCAAATAAGGCTGCAAAAAAAATTTAAGGGCCGAAATTATTAGATAAGGCAAATGTAAATATTTTATACTGGATTGGGTAATGGGCGCAGTATATATATTATTATAGAATTACATAGAGGTCAAAATTTTGTTTATATAAGGTAGGGACTAATTTACCTTACAAAAATATAATTTTTTTTTTTGACATACAAAAATTTATCTTGAGCGATGGATGTGGTGGGGTACGACCCCCACCGTTACTAGAATGTGTGAAGGTAGGAACAATTGCTGCCTTTGACTTTAGGTTATTTTCAGCTTTGTTTGTAAATTGTCACCCCAAAAAATTTGCCAGGTTTGAAATTGGGAGGGGGAGATTTTAAAAATATCTTGGAGAAACCTTTAAAAATTATATATGTAAACAGCGGTGGCGCGTGAGATTTGTCTAAAACAGGACTTCTTAAACTATGGGTCGCGACCCCATTTGGGGTCGTGTAGCAAAATTATGGGGTCGCGAGTGATAAAAATACAATTTAACAAAAAATGTTTTAACTTGTAAAATTATTGCTATAAAGAAAATATCAATCGTAGCTAAATATATCATAAAATCTTCTGGTTCGGAAAGACTGTTTATACCAGCATTTTTATTCCGATCATTATAATATTTTGTATAAATTTACTATGAATCAGAAGATGTTTTAGAAATTTATAAAAAATGTAGATTTTGTCCCGGTGGAGAGGCGAGTTAAAAATTTTTCCATTTATTGTTTCTTTTCATCTACCACCACCAAATAAATAAAGATTGTTGGGAACGTCTTTTGTAAAAAAACAATTATATCAAATACAATCTGCAATATGTTATTTTTATTTATCGTATTTTGGGATAAAAATAATTTTTTGCCCATGGATAAATGGCTGAACTCAAATAAGAATGCTTGAATATATTCGAGAGAATTAAGACGGCCAGAATCCACTTTTGTTTTTGAAACTATAATAAAAACATTTTTATAACATTTTGTGCAAATTTTAATTTTAGATTTTTATATGTTTCAAAACGAATTCTAAATTTATATATTTTCATATGCATATGTATTTTGTTACCTTAAATATATCATCAAAAAATATTAATTTATTTTTCTTTTATATTTGTTGGGGTAGTTAAGAAACACGCAATCATAAATGGGGTCGGGAATTACAAAAGTTTAAGAAGCCCTGGTCTAAAATGTTACATTCCCATCTACGCTCCGACATATAATTATTTCAAATTACGGGAATATTTTATAAGATAAGTTAATCCTTTGAATTTATTTATTAAAAGCTAGACAAAAAGAACATTAGAACCTGGACTTTGTAAATATAGAATAAAAATAAAAAGTGATGCTTATTTTAAATTTTTTTGACAGAATTTGCATATAATTTTATTTTAAGACTTTATTGAAATTGTAAACTTCAATTTAATTTTTATAAATCGATTTTTCATTTCTTCGCCTATGTTCGCAGCAAGCTCTCTAATTACGAAAATGCCAATGTATGTATAACACAGGTCAACAATTTTTTGAGAGTTATGAGTTAACCATAGAGATCAAACCTGCCATTTTAGGGAATATCGAATCCGTTTACCGTTTTTTCTAATCAAACTTAGTTAGTCAGTTATAAACATTGAAAATTTAAAAAAAAAAGGTCAAAAAAAAACAGGAAAGATTTAAAAACAAAAATAATTTAAAATTTTATTTTTGCATATTCACAATAGTTAAACTGTTAAATTCAAACTTCAAATAATATTTTTATTAAAAACCGATAATATATCGTGTTCTATTTATGTTTGGACGCGAAATATTTTCTATTATCTAAATGCCGATGTAAGAGCTTGATATATTAATAAAATTTATAATATGATTAAGAACCAATAACTGATAAAAAATTAATGAAATTTTATTCCAGAAATTTATAAATTATAACTTTAGTATGTAGTTTACATTTTTTTAATCCAAATATTAGTAGAAAAGGGAAAAAAATATTGAGGTCGGCGGTTATTATCTTTGCCTAAAAGTCCTTGCATAAGTGTGAAATTTTTACCTGACATATTAAATATAACCATATACAAAAATAGTGCGATTTTAAACCTGTATGTCCATTATTTTCCAAAATGAGTATAGCACCATCAATCTTTGGTAGCGTAACCTTAAGAGGTGCGGTCAAGTTTTGATTGAAAACTACGTGTTCAGTATCAATATCCACCGGAGACTGGACAGATCCATCGCAGTAGTCCGGAAAGAGAATTGGCCACACTGAAGGGCCTAGGAATCCATGATAGGACCAACGTTCGTTAAAAACATTCTGAGCTCCTATCTTTACATGAATTGCTTTTCCTACTTTTATGAAATCCAGCAATAGGATATTCATTATTGAGAATATGGTGGCTGTCATCGAGTCTTTTGTATAGAATGTAATATAAAAATTTTAAAGATATTAACAGTTATCATATCAGCTGATGCGACGGAGTTAAAAATTCCGGAAGACTAAAACAATGGTTCTTATTTTTCTTTCCTTTCCTGGCCACCCTCAGGCCTCTTCTCTCCCCGATGAGAGAATTAACAATCATTCTTAATTTACGACCTCCTACTAGCAAATTTTCAAATATTTTTAGTCCTTAAACTAATTTCATTCTTACATTAATAATTATATTCTTTTAGGATCTCTTAGGCTCGCAGGCCCACTTATCTCATTAGGATCAGGTCAGGTGGGAAAAAATAGTGAGAGTCATAATGTTTTAGGCTGAATCTCGAAATTCATAACTTTTGTATTGCCTAATTTTAATATTTATTAAATTACATGTCTCTTTCATTCTCTCCAAAATTTGGAAGCCAAATAACTTGAAATTTCATTTTCAATTTTACATAGTTTTGGTATAAAAAAAAATAAAATAAAAATCTGAAAAAATAATACATTCAAACAATAAATTTTTTAATGGATAACAAGTTCGGCTGAGCAAATTTTAGTAAAATCAGGTCATTATTATATTCCTAATAATATGAAAATAATTCATATTAAAAATTTTGCCTAGCTCATTAATTGATGTGTCTCTACATATTACATTGGTTGGCATAAAGCAAATTTTAGTATACGTAAAATAATGTATAAGGGGTAAAAGCGTTTAATCTTTTAATTTATATAAATTCTGCTGACGAGGAGGGCGGGATAAGAAATGGATCCCAAAATTTTAGAATTTTGTGGTTGAAGGTTGATCCCTACACTCTCTACATTATATTTTAGATGTTAATAGCAGGCTTACAATATTTGACCTAGGTACACAATTAAAAAATCCGAATAAAATTAGCATTTGTTTAATTAATAATTAATTAGCATATCTAAAAAATCTTTGTGTTGGATAAAAATAAACAAAACAAAAAGATTGCGCCCAAGAGTTTGTAAGATTTTGCGTTTTTGAATCAAATTTAATGTTGAATAAATAATCATATATTATTTTGTTAATGTTTTCATTAGAGAATTTTTTTTGTTGAAATTGGTTATAGCCAATTAAGCAGTTAAAGATAACAATATATACTCGATTATAAAGATCCACTTTTGAGTTTAAACGAGATAATTATAGTGATTGTATATAGAATAGCATTGATAGAAAAATATTTATTATGGGCAATTTTTTTATAACAATCAATAAAAGAGCTCAAAATTATTATTAATCTAGGCTTCTATAAATAAAACAATTATGATCCTGAAGATTTAACAATCAACAATTTAAATTTCTATATAATATTGTTAGAGCTGAACAATTTTGTCTTTAAATTTCATAAAAAATTAGCAAATAGGCGTAATTCTTAGAAAGTTATGCTTGTTTTATAATAGAATTTTTAGTAATGTTTGTTCATCAATCCTTTAATAGTCCTCGTATCATGTTAAAACGGACAACAGAGTTTATGGATGACTATCTAAGCATCACTTCATGCGACACATGTTACAGCATGCCAATAGAAAATTGATATGATGAGGGTTAAAGAAATTTTTATTAAAAAACATTATAGTAAAATTTCAATTGATAATAATAATTAAAAATGTTAAATACAATTAATAAATATTAAAAGATAAAATATATTATTAATATAAAAAACTTAATGAAAACAAAAAATACATTAGTTTTTAGAATTCTTTGGCCATCTATTTTTAAAAAGATAAATTTTTTACTTGATGCTTTAAACCTCGGTGAAATTAAATTATTTTTTAATAGTTCACCATTTTGATTAAAAATCCTCAAGTTTCTAGGATCAAAAGATCTGGGAGTTGTGACAACAGTAGTAAAAAAATATTATCGGAATTTAGCATATAATTTTTATCTTTAAAATTTCGCCGTTTAATATAGGATCAGGGCCAGAGAATCAACAAACGTAAAATCTTAAAATAAGAATTTTCCATCAGATTAAGGAACAATAATTTTGCTATCCGGTCTTTTAGTAATAAAAGTAAAACCATGTTGTAAAAAACACGGTATTTCGTCTTTTTTAGAAAATTGGTAATAACAATTAATCTAATAGTGTTTTATAATTTTTTGAATTTGTGAGGAGGCAATGTAAGTTGCCGACCAGATTGGTCAGAGTCCTGTATTTACAGCAAATATAGAAAGTTGCAAAAGAAATTTCTAGGCGCAAATACAAGGCGTATTGGAAAGCTTTATTCGAAAGTAACTGGTTGTTTCATATTTGCAATGCCTCTAAAAATTTATGACCTGAATTGTATGATGAAAGCGATATAATAAGGGATTTGTGCGTTGTGCCTTCACTCTGTATTAGGTATGCAAGAGAGTTTGACGCCAAGCACATGTATCATTTTTTTAATCACCCATTTCAAAAGCCGGTCTCAAATGCCATCTTTGTGTGATGAAAAAAAGGCAATAAAGCCACTAGAGCTATACTTCTGGGGAAACTAATTGTCCACCCAGCTTTTCCGGAAATTTAAACTGAATATATTTCGAACTTTATATTAAAAAGGTTTTGAACAACTTAGGTTCATATATTTTGAGTAAATAATTAAAAACAAAAGCAAAATGGCAATTTCGGAATTAAAAACACATTTTTTAATAGAAGACGAGCCTGACAATCGCAATAAAACCTCATACAGGCTATTAAGATTTTTTATCCATGAGGGGTTTAAAATTTTCCGTTAAAATATTTGTTGTGGAGCGGGATAAATCTCACATTTATTACGATTAGGAGACGTTTAAAATTGAAAAATGTCGTAGGGCTATAACACTGGACAACAAAATTTGGACAAATTGATCTTGATCAAGTTTTTGGTGCTGATTAAGAATATGAAATTTTAGCCAATGCCTCCGATTTTTATTAATTGATGTAGAAAATGATTTTCCAGTTTTTGGGGTATTTTAGGCTTCGATATTACACAGGTCAACAAATATTTATGTCAGAAACGAGATTATTATGAAAACATAAAAGAATACATCCCCATGATGGCATAATCTCATATATGTTTTTCATTTTTTTAGTTTCTTCCGTCTTTGGCTCCTTAAATCCGTTTATAACAAAAAATGGCCTTTTTTGACCAAATTGACAGATTTAAATATACACTAAAAAGAAATTATTTAAAAATCTTTTTTGCATATTTAAATCCCTTGTAACTTATATTTTTAATCACAAATAATGGAAAAAAATTTAATTATATATCAAGCTCTTAAATCGGCATTTAGATATTACAAAATATTTCGCGTCTAAATATGACACGATATATTATCGGGTGTAAATGAAAATATTATTTGAAGTTTAATTTAACAGTTTAAACAAAATTTCAATTTATTTTTGTTTTTGTATCTTTTTGGGTTTTTTAACCTTTTTTTCTAAAATTTTCAATATTTATAACTGTCTAATTAAGTTTGATCATGAAAAACGGTAAACAGATTTGATATTCTCTAAGATGGCGGTTGATCTCTGTAGTTAGCTCATAACTCTCAAAAATTTGTTGACCTGTGTTAAAAAACCTATAAGTAGTAAAAAAAGTTGGATTATATATTTAGATTAAATAAACATTCATTCTTAACGTAGTTTGATATTTCCTATAATATTTAATTTTTTCTAATTATGTTTGTAAAATTAGTGGTTTTCGTATTATATCCGATTTTTGATCCTAAATAAAAAAGTAAATTGCTACTAATTTTAAGCTATAACCTTTTTAGATAAGTTTTTTATAAAAAATCTGAATACGTCAAGAGACTAAAATATTAATAGTTAAAAAACTACTGTGAATTTTTTTCTGAACCTTGGGCGCAGTTTAAAAAAAATGAAGGCTTTCGGAGAAAAACAACCCGGTATTGCAAGAAAACTCTACAAAACCCTGTAAAATGGTTAATGTTGTTTTTTTTGTTATCTATAGTGCCAATTCAATTTTTTTTAACTTGCCACACATGGTTTAATCATTTACCATAAGTTTAATCTAAGTTTTGTTAAAGGTGATGTTTCATCAGTTAAGTTATTAAGCCTAAGGCAAAAAAAACGGACCTAAGGGGTCACCTTGGTGAACTCTCTGTGAGTAGGATATTATTATATCCTCAAATTTTAGAATTGACCATAATTTAAAGGTATATGTCACCGTCTAATCGCAATATTCAGCCGTCGGAATATTGTTTGAACTTGACCTCAACGTCCAAAATTTTCTCCCCCGCAATTTGCAATATAAGCAACAAATAAATTTAACCTTGCAACTAAAGAGGGTTAAATTAGTGTTTGGGATTATTAACTGGTATTTTCTCAAAGGACGCACATAATCGCGCGGTGTTTACTCAAGATAGCGCCACCGCAAAATTGAAAGGCCGCAAACCTTTGGGAGGCGCGCCAATGGAAGCTTAAAAGCGCGCAATTTTTTCCTGTATTTAAAAGCGCCCAAAGTTTTTGTAAAATGACAAGGTATCTTAAAATTGCGCATAGGACCTCAAAGCATGCAAAATACATTAATATCTCAAAAGCGCAACGAGTAAATTTATTGGCGCAGAAGATTTTCTTAAGAAATCTGCGACCTCAAGAATACACTAAAAAAACTCAAGAATTTTTTTTTCATATAAAAATTCCTTCTAACTCATATTTTTTATCTTAAATAATGAGACACAAATTTTAGTATATCAAGCAGTTAATTTGTGAATATGCAAAAAAAATATTTTAATTTATTTTTGTTTTGTTTTTTTACATTTTTTTTTAAAAATGTATATAGCTGATTTACTAAGTTTGATTAAAAAAAGTAAACTGTGAATCCCTAAGATGGCAGGTTTGATCTCAGTAGTTAGCTCATAACTCTCAAAAATTTGTTGACCTGTGTAATAAATTTATTATTAATTTCTTTTATAACACAGGTCGACAAATATCAATGTCAGAACAAAGAAATTTCTATATTACCAATAATCCCTGGCCTTATCTTATATATATTTTCTAATTTTCATAAATTCTTCCACCATCGGCTATTTAGCTCCGATCATATTGAAAGAATGTTTTATTTTGACCAAATGGACAGATTTTGCGACATCGAGAGAACCCTAAATAGGAAAATTTTAAGAATTTTTTGTGTATTGACAGGCTCGTGGCCGTTGTCAAATACTGAGACATTGCCGAATTCTGGGGTCCAAAGGGGAAAGTTATATTCCATTGAGGTAATCCGGGGGCCAAAGAAGGCGATTATAATCAATAGGGCGAGGTGCATTAGAATAGAGAATAAATACTTGTAGACCTTTATATTTGTTTCAAACATTCAATTATTCAGCTTTTATATTTATTTTAAACCATTTATTAATTTTATTGCATCAAAACATCGAATTTTTCATGATTCTCCTAACACTCCGCCAGCGTAAAACGAATTCCTCTTTTTTTACCACAAAAACACTACTACTAAAAAACTAAAAATGAAATAATAATATTTTCTTTATCCCCTTAGGCTTCTCGTGCGCGTGACTTCGCGTGTGCGTTGGCACGCGCACGACACCTCACCGCTTTAAAAAGGACAAGCACGACACCTCACCGCTTTAAAAGGGACAAAATGTAAACCAGCCTTAAACAAAATTAGTTGCAATACCTATTCCATTAATATATAAAACATAACTAAGAAACATGGCGAGTGCTGGTATGAAATCACATTACAAAACATTGGGCATAATATTACATCAATAATATATACAGTTAAAATTGCATATTGTGTTACATAATATTACATCATACATATTTCAAAATCAAATAATTATTTAAAAAGCATATCTTTATTCTTTAATTATCAAATTTTTTTTTATTAAGGTCTCCTACACAGCCCAAAAAAAACATAAATCAGCCCAAAATTTTTAATCAGCCCAAATATTTTATCCATCAGCCCAAACAAACAAAAAAAACAGGGATCATTTCTAATGTCCCATTCGACAAAAACCCGGGCATTTTGCCCAGCCAAATAAACCAAAAACAATCAATTATGGGATCATTTCACCCAACCAAAGGTCTTTTAGCCTCCCAAAATAAACAAAAATAAATAAACACTTATGGGCTTTTAATTTATATCTATATCCAATAGAGGGCTAACACAAAACCATATTCTCACTTCTTAATTGACCCAAACTAACTTAGAAACTGGTTGCGTTTGTACTCAAACAAGCAATACGCCACCTCCTCCCTTCTTTACAAAGACCCAAAATAAACCCTTCCATAATAAAATTTAGATGCAATGGCCAATTAAAAAAAATTAAAATGTTAAAAAAAAATTCAAATGTCTAAAAAAAAAGATGTTATTACATAATTCATTCCTATCACAATCCATATGCAAAATCAAATGTCCATTAAAATCACAAAAAAAAATTTTTTTTTTTTTTTAAATTTCGGGACCTCACCTAATTCAAAATAACCTAATTCTAAATAATGATGCATTTCTCGTGCAGTTGTCCGGTTTCTTTTGCTCGATCTTTCAATCCCCCGCATGTAAGTTTGTACATATATTTGTTATTATTTAATATTACTCTCACCAAGCAGATCCATGTATGTGTTGAGTGATAATTGTTTACACGCATGATTCCACACAAAGGAACAAAGAATAAAATGGCTGATATCGAACACCAAGGAGCATAGAATAAAATGGCGGATCATTTAATTTTTCCCAATATGCATTTATTTACCTGTAGCGAATTATTAGAATAAAAGCTATTTTTAGAATATTCCATTGACAAGTTCGCAAGATGAAATATCATTATCATTGACGTGAATTGGGACCAAATGGGACGGTTATTATGCTGCGCCATTGAGGTAACTTGGGGTATGAAGGGGAAGTTATTATTAAATCCTGTCATTGACAAATGCGCGCCATAGGGGAAAGTTATTGTTATTAGAATCCTGTCGACTGCGCCAAATGACAGGCTCGTGGCCGTTGTCAAATACTGAGACATTGCCGAATTCTGGGGTCCAAAGGGGAAAGTTATATTCCATTGAAGTAATCCGGGGGCGAAAGAAGGCGATTATAATTAATAGGGCGAGGTGCATTAGGATAAAGAATAAATATTGTAGACCTTTATATTTATTTCAAACATTTAACAATTCAGCTTTTATATTTATTTTAAACCATTTATTAATTTCATGGCATCAAAACATCGAATTCATCATGATTCCGACACTCCGCCAGCGTAAAACAAATTCCTCTTTTTTTACCACAAAAACACTACTACTAAAAAACTAAAAATGAATAATATTTTTTTTCTCCCCTTAGGCTTCTCGTGCGCGTGACTTCGCGTGTGCGTTGGCACGCGCACGACATGTATATTAAAATTACATGTAACATATGTTTTTTATATCAAATAATGAAAAATAAATATTCAAATTACATCTAAGAGATAGGCATCGCAACCTAACGGCACGATATATTATAAGATTTTAATGAAAATATTATTTGAAGTTTCAATTTAACAATTTAGAAGTTGTGAATATTAAAAATTTAATTTATTTTTCTTTTTGAATCTTTTTGATTTTTTTAACATTTTTTCAAGAATTTTTAATGTTTATAGCTAATACAAAGTTTAATTAAAAAAAACGGTAAACGAATTTGAAATACTGCAGGTTTGATCTTTGCACCTAGCTCAAAAATCTCAAAAATTTGTTGATCTATGTAATTGATAAAAAAAACAGTGCATATAAGATTTAAAACTTCGGCCCAGCCCGTACCTCTTTATAAATTTATGTCCGGCTCGCTTGGTTTGTAAATTTGGCCCGGCCTGGACAATTTTTTTGGCAGACTGACACCGGCCCGAACTTTCGGGTTTCGACTTTGATCTTCAATGTATAGTGTTTTAAGTCGGGACCTGAAAGCTCGTCTTGCCCGGTGCCGCCCGTCTCGAAATGTCGAGTCGAGCCGGGCTGGGCCTAAATATAAAACATTAGTCGGGCGGGCCGGGCCTTTTAATTTAATTTTAACTCTGGCCGGGCCGAAAATATATGATGCTTAAATTTGCCTATATTTTTGCGCTACAATTATTGCTAAAAATAGTTAGAGAAGTAGACTTTTGAACAGAAAAATGAAAATGATTAGTGAGAATGAACGAGACGGAGTGATTTGCCAAATTCGGTCTCAAATTTGACAAATATAAATTCTTCAACTTAGCAAGGAGGTAGAAGGGAAGACGATATTAAAAACGAGGACGATATTACAACTTATATAAACCTCCAATCACAAGACGTAGAGAATCAAACTCTTTTGCAGTGGTGGAAAAACAATAAAAAACTTACCTAAGTTAATAATTTATGCAATGAAAATTTTGCCAATCTTGCGAGATCCTGCACTGCAGAACGTACCTTTTCGATAGCCGGTGAAATATTTACCAAAAGAAACCGTTTAGGCCAGGAAAAACTGGATTATATAATTTTTTTAAATAATTACTTTAAAATAATGCCCTTATTATAATTCTAATAATGCTATATTTGATGTTTAATTGTTTGTATTCACAAAAATATTACGGGCAGATATTTATAACGCCGGGCCTCTTATAAAAAACATCGGGCCGGGCAATAAAAACACTTATTTTGGGCCGGGCCGGGCCATACCTAAAAAAATTTTCGGGTGGGCCGGGCCTTAATTGCCCGTTGAGAACACAAATGTGACTCTAAGTAAAATTTCGATGAAAAAAATATGAGACTTTGCAGAGCTGTCGAGGACTTTTGAGCCAAGTAAGGTGCTATGATTCACTGGAAAAAACAACTTAAACGATTTTTATTTTGAAAACGATAACGATCCCGGGTTTAGAATAATACCTTCAATTTTCGCGTCCAAAGTGAAGAAAATTCACATTTTATTATTAATTTTCCAAAAAATCTATTGGCATATTCAGATTCCTTATAAAAAAACTTATCTAAAAAGGTTATAGCTTAAAATTATAATAGCCATTTACTTTAAATTTATTTAGAATCAAAAAACGGATTTTATGACGAAAACCACTAATTTTATACAAATAAAAAAAATTAAAAGAAAAATAAGTGTTATAAAAAAATTTAAACGCCTTGCGTTAATAATGATTGTTTACGTAATCTAAGTATATTTTAAAATATAGAAGCCCAAAATACATAGAAAAATTTCAACTTTGGCACGAATTAAAAATCTAAGGCATTGGTTAAAATTCTGATTTCATATTCGTAATTAGCACCAAAAAATTGGCCAAAAATTAGTTGTCTAAATGATATTTAAGGTCGTCCATATTTTGTTGTCCAGTGTTATTATGTTCGCAATTTAAAAAACCATTTTTGTGAATACTTTAACTTTTGGGTTTCATATCTATATTAATTAAAATGCGAGTCGAGAGGCTAGAAAAGTAAGCACAACATGAACCTCATATTTATACATCATTTTATAATTTATACAGAAGGTATGGGGCCCTTCATTAATAAGGTTTAAAGCTTTTTTTATAAAAATATTGGCAAAGCTAGCCTTAGCGAAAGTAAGTATAAAACGATACATTGTTTAAATCGTACAGCAACCCTTTTTATATTTCCTTAAAAAAAATTAAAAAGAATCGATTGCATAGAGTTTTCTTTTGGCTGCAAACTTCTGCTTCATATGAGAACAGGTAATTGGTGAAATTTTAAAAAACCAAGACTATTAAGATTTGTTGTTGTTGTTTATTGAACCATTCGTTGGAGGTAGTAAGATTGAGCTTGAGGGCAGCTAGGGATGGATTGTTTTAAAGATCTATAGGAGAGATAGGAGGCCTGCGGTTGGGGCATATGAGGTGTTGTATATCGTCAGATGCTGATTTGCAGTCGTAGCAGATATTATTTAAAGATGGGTCCAGACGTGCTCTGAAGTTTGCAAGTAGATGGCAGTGTCCAGACCAGAGTTGAGCCAGATGGGAACGGATGTTCCGGGGTAAGGTGTTTTCTAATGGGGATACGGGAGGGGGTCAGCCGTTTAAAACTATGTTGAGCGGATAGTTAGCTATGGTATTGTTAACTGTAGAGGTATGAATACGTTTGATTATCGTTTTTGTGGGAATATTTTTGTCAATGAAAGGGTGTATTTGGGTAAAGCATTGAGAGAAGAGGGTTCCTTTTATTCGTCTAGCTGGGGTAGGGTGGTGCGTCAGCTCGTGACAAGGATGACGAAAGGTATTGGTCTGCTAACATCTGACAATGGGCTTGTACGGGTAGCATTTTTCTTGGTTAAGATGTTCAATCGGAATGAGCTTGTGGCAACCTGTGATGGTGCGAAGAGCGGAATTTTGGGAATGTTACAGTTTTGCAAAGTTTGTGCTAGATATATTAGAGGGCCAGACCGGGGCAGCGTAGTTTAGAATCGACCTAGATATGGCTTTATAACTTACTGTGAGAGTTTCCTTATTTTGGCCCCAAGTAGATCCGGCTATGGCTTTTAGTAGGTTGTTCCGCCTGTTAACTTTTTCGGATATAGAATTAACATGTTTGTTAAATGTAAATAAGGGATCAAAGGTTACGCCAAGAATTTTAGCGTATTTAACGAGTGGTAGGACAGAATCATTGATAAAAATTTTTGGGTGGTAATTAACCTGATGAGTGTGAGGAGTGAATAAGGTTACAGAAGATTTCGAGGGTGAAAACATTAAGCAACGTTCTGAGAAAAATTTTGATAGGGTTTCTTAATAGTTATTGAGTGAAATTGATAGATATTCAATTGGGCCGCTTGTAAAAATAGCAATGTCGTCTGCATAAGAGGCAGTATTAATGTTGACTGGTGGGGGCGGAATATCTTTGATATAGGCATTGAATAACGCAGGCGATAGGGCTATAAGTGACTTCAACTGTCCGTGTCGTAAATCAGTAGTTGATGACTCAACTTGCTCATTTCTTTCTTCACTGCTCTGCTTTGCATAAAATTAAACGCTTATACTTGCATGAATTATTACTTACAAATAAATGTGATGATATATTGTTAAGTGATATTTTAGGGCTTTCTGATCAGTCTCAAATTTTAAATATAATTAAATATTGTCATTTTGCTGGTCGAAACTTCTTTAGCTCTTGGTCTAAGCTAAGTGATTGCCTAGTACCCGACAGGGTTAAAAAGACTATGCCCTGATGGGTATGCCGTCTCTCTAAAGAGATGTAGGGCAAGGGGGGCATTGTTTTAGCAGGTGAATGACTTTGGCCTTCGACTTTTGCCAGGGTTGTAAAGCCTGCATGCTATAATATTCCGGAGGCTGCGTCAGATGGGTATTATGGTATTGGCGGAGAGATGCGCTTAATCCTATTGACTTAGGGGTTATGAACGTCGCCTTATAGCAATTTCAGTGCTCCTGACCCAAACAAAAAAAATATATAAAAATAGTAATTAAATGTTTGGCTAAGACCGATTTATGCTAAGTATCCCTTATTAAAGTTTTAGTTATTAAGATTTGTTATTTTGCTCACACCTCCGACCTATTGCATTGTAATGACAAAAAAGCCTCATGTAAGTTATTTTTATAGTCAATACATTAAACAAATTTGTTATATTCATGTATTAATTAACACTGAGTTTTATGTTGGGTTTGGGTTAAATGGCTGTGCGGCGACGTTCTACCCTTAAGATCTAAATTATGTGCTTTATTCCGCCAATACTAGAAAATCCATTGAAATGTCCCCGCATTCACCATAATATTACAGCATACGCATTATAACTCTGGTAGAAGTCGATCAGAATCATTGACATAAAAATACTGTTTTTGCCCTATATTACTTTAAATAAGATATGTCCGTCAAAACTTAACCCTTTTAACACTGTCGGGTACTAAACGATTATATTAATATAAAAACATACCGTTACTCAGACAAAATATATGATACAACGCAAAGTTTGGTTTGTGTTGGACGATTGGTTCTTTACAGGTAAAAACAATAACCTTGTAAAATATCAAGATTTTTACACTTTTCCCACAAGGAGTAAATTAAATTTTGTTAATTAATAAAAGCGTATTTTATGGCTCACTCAGGTATATAGTCAGAATTCGAGAGCAATTTAATATTATTTTATATGGAAGATTTAAATTGGGCGCCTACTTTACATTTTAAATAACTTTTGTAGAATTTGGCATTTAGTTTCTAGCCCCACCTTAAACCTCTTTACTAATGAACCATGTGATTTATTAGCAAATGATTTTTTGGGAGTTAGGATTCTAGTCATCAAATTATTTAGCATCATATAAATTTTTATATTAATTAGAGATGAAAAAAGCTCGCAAAATGGGTAGGGCGGGACTAATTTTTTATATCTCATTTTGCCTTTTTAATTATTAACTAACTAAAAATGGGAAATTTATGATCGAATTCTTGAAAGTTATAAGCTAACTACATCCAGACCTGTTATATTAGGGACTTTTGAATCCGGTAACCAATTTTTTTAAATCAAAATTTGTAAGCCAGCTCTAAATATCAAAAATTTTGCAAAAATATTACAAAAACAAAAAAAAATACAAAAAAATATTGGAAAAAAAAAATTAATATATTTATAACAGTTAAACTGCTAAATTAAAATTTCAAATAACATTTTCATTCACCGATAAATATATCGTGTCATAATACAGTTGGAATCCCAAATAATCTGTATAATCTATTTGGGGGGGGGGGGTGGAAAAATAAGCTCGTTTGATCCCAGAGCTAGCCTATAAATAAACTGGGATTGGGATGATCAAATACACCTGTAATTTTAAGAAGAACAGATTAATCAGTGCGTAATTGAGGTAAAGGATTGTTGATATGGTAAATTAAATTGTCCGCATTGATGTCAGTATTTTATAAAAAGTTAACCGGTGCATGCAGGGTTAGGAGTTCCTGCTAAAAAACCACCTCCTCATAGCCTTTTCTTTTTTAAGGTCGCCGTACCCGTTAGGGCTTTGGCACTAAAGTGTTATCTAAATATTGATGTAAAAGCCTGATACAATTAGTTTTATTTCTCATTAATTTTGATAAACAATTTTTACAAGGGATTTTAATATGAAAAAAACAACTAAATTACTCTTTCGGGTATTCTCGAGGTTGCAAATCCAATTTGGTCAAAAATGGCTATTTTTTCGAAATGCACCTAGCAAAATTTAGCCAAAGCCGAAAGAAACTAGGGAAAACGGATAGAGATAAGGCCATCATGAGGATCAATTAATTTCAATTTAAAAAACTTTTTTAACATTGATATTTTGACCTGTGTTATTACACGATGAAAGATATTACATCAGCTCTGTATATTATTGTTAACTTCAAATAAAAAAGATAGAGCTTACAATATAAAATTATCTGGCCGATTTGTAAATTTGGGTAGGGACAAGTCAAAAATGAAATAACGAGTTACGGGCGGGCAGGGCTTAAGGTAAACTATGCCAGACGGGTTAGGCGGCAATACCACGGACCTGTCTAAACTCTAATATTAATAAATTTTGGGGTTATTACTTAGATATTTTTATTCTTTTAAATATCGGCAGGATACAAAAAAGAATGACTCAATTATTCATATTAATATATTTTGAATATCATATTGTATTCATTTAAAACGTTTTGATCCTTTATCAGCCCACAAATATAAAATAAAGCCAGTAGTAAAACAAGTTTTTAAGGAATCAGCCGGTTTGTTAACTGGACTTAAATTGCAATTATTAACTAATAAACCTCCCCTACCCTAACTCTCATTTCTTATTAAGATTGGCCATGCACGTCTGAGATTCGAAACAATAATTAGATCTGGCAAAATTATTCTTGTATTCTTGTAAAGTGATTTTAACCTTTAGGGCTCAAAATACTTTTGAGCTTTCTCGGGTGCAAAATATACTAAATAGCACACACTATCCCGAACCTTTTTTCATTCTCTATCTGCATATGGAGTTACACTTGCACTACGAAATGTTAATAATTTTATGTAGTTTGCAGCTGCTATAAATTTGTATAAAAAACTATATTTCATGTTAATAGTAATTGTTTAATTCCCGATAGGGCTAAAATAGTTATTTTACGTCGTTTTTTCCCAATATATATGGGCAAGGGGGTCACTATATTTAGGTGAATGACTAACCTTCGGCTTTTGAAGTATAATGCCCGCTGATGTAATATTACGGTGAATGCCGCGACATTTCAATGGATATTCTGGTAATGGCGGAGGTTACGTGAATTGTGCGGCTGAGATCTCTACTCTAAATATCTTTAAAATGTCGTTTAATTCTTCAATTTAAAAAAAGTTGGTCTTGATTAGCACCAATTTAGGACAAAATAGATCCTTATGAAAATATTATTTAAATCTGTACTTGCTTAAAAATCAATACGACATTATTTATTTTTCCCCAAGGTTAAATAAAACCCACCTATAATACAAAATCATCTCGAGTTTTTATAAAAACCCCACCCCACCTTTCAAAAATTACATTATTATAAAAATCTATTTAAAACAGTGGGCGTATTTTTAGATATGTTGTAGTTCTATACTAAAAATACCAAGCATGACTTACCATCTGTAAATTATAGCTGTGTGAAGGGTCGTAAAACCTTTGGTCTCCCCTCTATATTCTAACAAATCTTAAATAGATTTTGCTATCTAATTACACAGACAAATATCAATGTCAGAAACGTGAATTTTATGAAAACATAAAAGAATGCATTCCCATGATGGCCTAATCTCATATATATTTTTCGTTTTTCTTAGTTTCTTCCGTCTTTGGCTCCTTACATCCGTCTATAACGAAAAATGGCCTTTTTTAACCTGGCAGATCTAAATATACCCTAAAAGAAAAAATTTAAAAATCTTTTTTGCATAAAAATCCCGTGTAACTTTTATTTTTAATCACAAATAATAAAAAATAAATTTTAATTATATATCAAGCTCTTACATCGACATTTAGATAATACAAAATATTTCGCGTCCAAACTTAAAAAGACACGATATATTATCGGTTTTTAATGAAAATATTATTAGAAGATTGAAGTTAACAGTTTAACTATTGTGAATATGCAAAAATAAAATTTCAATTTATATTTGTTTTTGAATCTTTCTTGGTTTTTGACCTTTTTTTCTAAAATTTTTAATGTTTATAACTGACTAACTAAGTTTGATTAGGAAAAAAGATTACCGGATTTGATATTCCCTAAGATGGCAGGTTTGATCTCTGTAGTTAACATAACTCTCAAAACTGTGTTATACTAATTTTAGTTTAAGTGGTGGTAGGGCGAAAGTTGTACATTTTGCAAGTCAATAAAATTCTAGTATAGCTATAATTTAGTTTTGCGCTAAATCAAAATAGGTTGCATTTTGAATTTTTTTGTCTAACATATTCTGCCAGAAATATAACAAACTATTGATATATAAAAAAATATATCATTAAGAATTTTCTAGATAAGTTTAAAACGAATTTTTTTAAATTAGCAAACTTTTTAAGAGCTTGGTCATAAAACTAAAGTAATTTTTTACAATTATTTTTATACGGTATAAGTAACGACCGAAAATTAAAATTAGAAGTGTAATGAATTTTTAATGTTATATTTAAAATATAAAATTAAAGATTTAAGAAATGCGACATCATAGTTAAAGAACAATATAACCGTTATTAACATTAAATTTTTGCGGACACACAATATATAAAAATCAATTTTTTCCTCTACTAAAATTCTTTGGAATTAAATGAGTCTCTCCGCCAATACCAGAATATCCATTGAAATGTCGCCGCATTCACCGTGGGCATTATATCTTCAAAAGCCGAAGGTTAGTCATTCACCTAAATATAGTGTTATACGTCGTTTTTTCTTAATATATATGGGCAAGGGGGTCACTATATTTAGGTGAATGACCAACCTTCGGCTTTTAAAGTTATAATGCCCGCTGCTGTAATTTTACGGTGAATGCGGCGACATTTCAATGGATATCCTCGCATTGGCGGAGAGACTCATTCAACCCTAAAGAATTTTAGTACAGGAAAAAAATGGTTTTTATATTTAGTGTGTGCGTAAAAATTTAGTGTTAATAACGGTTATATTATTCTTTAACTATGATGTCGCATTTCTTAAATCTTAAATTTTATTATATATAACATTAAAAATTCATTACACATCTAATTTTAATATTCGGTCGTCGTAACTTATACCGTCTAAAAATAAAATTTTGTAAAAAATTACTTTGTTTATGACCAAGCTCTTAAGTTGAAAAAAATTCGTTTTAAACTTATCTAGAAAATAATTAATGATATATTTTTTTATATATCAATATTTTTACATTTCTGGCAGAATATATTAGACAAAAAAAATTCAAATGCAACTTATTTTGATTTAGCGCAAAACTAAATTATATCTATACTATGGCTCTAATGATACCGCGTTTACGTCGTGGAGCTATTATTCTCTATAGAATACAAATGGTATCACTTATATCTCCCCTTATTTCGTTGGGTATTGGGTAACAACTTATCTATACTAGAATTTTATTGACTTGCAAAATGTACAACTTTCGCTACAACATATCTAAAAATACGCTCACTGTCCAAATAAATTTTTATAATAAAAGATGTAATTTTTGAAAGGTGGGGTGGGGTCATAAAAAGGCGCAGGTAATATTGAATTATAGGTGGGTTTTATTTAACCTTGGGTAAAAATAACTAATGTCGTATTAATTTTTAAGCAATAGATATAAATAATATTTTAATAGGGACAAATTTTTTTTTGTCCTAAATTGCTCTAATCAATTGACCAACTTTTTTTTATTATATTGAAGGATTTAAACAACATTTTAAAGGTATTTGGAGTAAAGATTTCAGCCGCACAAATCACGTAAACATTTATTTTTCCTGAATTAGAGGTTTTTGTTCAGAACAGATCTTTGTTTAATATAAAATACAAGGCCGTAAGATTTATAATTAATTTAAGCCCCAGGGAAGATATAATAGTTTAATTTTAATTAAGACGAAAGGACTTAAAATTTTTTATTATTTAAAGAATATAGATATTTAGCTATTTTAATTTTGATTTTTTTCTTTAAATCAATAGTTAACAAAAATCTTTTAAGGTTTCTTTTTTTTTCCTTACTTTTAAATAACTAAAAAGTATTTTACTCATACTACCAAATTTTAGAGAAAGTGTCTAATGTTTATTTCGTTGCAGTAAAATTATCCTTGCATTCCTGTCTCACAACCCTAGGTTCATAAAAGTTTCATCATCTTTCCCAATCTCTCCTATAACATTATCTAGTATTTATTTAAGAAAGGTATTTTCCGGTATCAAATATATAATAAATTATATATAAAAAAAATAAAACAAAATTTTTCAAAAAGTTTATTAAGATGGTGGTATTAGTAATGAGAAATAATTTTTAAAAAACACATAGAGCCATCTTAATAAACTTTTTGACCATATCCAATTATAATATTTACACATGGAATACACCATTTCATTCTATTTTTTTTTAATTATTCATAGACAAAGAGATTAAAATTCTCGAAAATTTTGGTTACATTTTAATTTTTTTATATATAATTTATAATATGTTTAATACCGGAAAATACCATTCTTAAATAAATATTATGATTCCGGACTTAAATTCTTATATTATTTAGTATTTTTGGTCCGCCAAATTTGTATAATTTGCTCGTTTCTTGTTAGCCCTATTTACTAACTAAATTTGTATATTAACACCAACAACACTTTTTTATTTCAATAACTATTTTTCTTTATGCAATTAAATTTTATCCAATTCAATAATAAATTGTTTATTTTTGTGTGTTAAATACTTGTCCAAAGATAATAATTGCTTATAAATTATAAAAAAAAATATTAAAAAACCTGTTACACAATATATTTAAATAGTATAATCTATTTTCCAATCGTCCACAAGCTAATTCGTGAGTTTTCATATAAGTATGCAACATTAAACATTAATTTATTTCAGAAATCATGTAAATTAAGTTTTAATATATCATCTTAATATTTTTTTTGTTTTGGTCCTAAATAGTGTGTTTTAATTAAATTATAATTAAGGTTTCAAAATATAAAATAATATAATGTGACCTTTATATCCATTGTAAAATGCATACAAATTAAATATATTAGCATCACACATAAAAATCCTATAAACAGCAAAGCCAATTAATATTTTCTAACCTTTGTTATATATTGAATTACAAGCGTTGTTTTTAAATATTCCTAAAAGTTAAGAAAGCGCTTTGAATTGCTCTTTTCTAGTGTTAAATTTTTAGAAAATATAACACATTTTTTATATTTGGTGTTATTAGTTTTACAGCAATTTTTAATATAACGAGCAACTTAGTAAATAAAAATGTTTAGAAAACCTGTTAAACTATAATGTTTGCTATCAAAATAAAATTCTTAATAATTGCTTTCTTTTCCATATTTCCTAGGTCAAATTTACAAATAAATTATATACCATCAAAAAATAAATAATGAACTTATAGAAATTTCAATAATATGGGCAAGATTATTGATATGAGGTTAAAGTAAACCTAAACAGTAGCAATTTTAAAAGCAAAACTAACGAGGCTTATTTAAAAATTATATTTTTTTCTAATCCTTATACCACATGACTTCCTTTTCTTGACTTTTAAATATAAATTAAAGACCTGTTATTTGATCGGGAAAACAAACCATTTAACAAGAATAATTTAAAAAAGGTGGAAGGGATGCAGACCACAACTCCTCCCCCCCCCCCCTTCAACGCTGTGCCAATGCCTATTATGGTTTTTGTTTCAAATGAAAAGCTAATTTCACATCGGTCTAATAAAATGTACTGAGACAAATAAAATGCAATTAATTTAATATTAATTTATCTGCTTTTACACTTGTTAAAAAAAATAAAATCATATTAAGCACAAGACTGCATATGTTGTAACACACAAAGCGATTGGTCAGCTTAAAAAGTTATATTGTCCTGTCATTTGTTCAAAAAAATTTAATAAAAAGTTAATTTTTCTTTTGCTTATCTATTTATATTTCTTTTATATAAAATTGTTAATCCTGTCCCATTAAAGTTATTAAATTTATTTTATATTGCCGATAAAAATAATTTTTAAAAAATTTATATCGCTTGATGCCCTTATCACATAAGGCTTTCTTTGAAAGGCACGTTAAAACACATTTTTTGATTATCAAAAAAACATTGTTGGAATAAAAATTACAATTTATAAACACTCCAATAGTTTACTAAAATCCTTTTATATTTAAAAAAAAATAAAACATAATGCATTTTTTTTGCTTTATAGCAAAGTTTTTTAATTATATTAATTATTCAATCATAAGTTAGGGATGTCAGAATGAGTGTATATATAATTTAAAGGGGTTAAATGGCTGAATAAAGCCATGCTGTTTCTCATATTAGACATCTTACCTCTTACCTAAAAAGTTATTAAGAATTTAATTAACATAACTTTTGCTACCCTGATTAAAATTATTTTAATCGATTCTGATTTATTTGTGGTTTATTAGTCAGACAGTTTGTGAGCTACTAACGTCATGACCACGCTCATCATCCATTACCTAAAACTAATCCACTCCAAAAAGTACATATATTTTTGATTAATTACTCATAGCACAGGTCATCAAATATCAATGTTAGAAAAAATAAGTTTATAAAAACATAAAAGCATACATTCCCATGATGGCCTTATCTCATATATGTTTTCCGTTTTTCGTAGTTTCTTCCGCCTTCGGCTTCTTATATCCGCCCATATTGTAAATATAAATTTTTTGACCAAATTGACCGATTTTGCGACCTCAAAAATACCCTAAAAAATTCAAGAATTTTTTTTTCATATATAAATCCCGTATCTTATGTTAATCATCTCAAATAATGAGAAATAAAATTTTTAATTATAAGCTCATACATCAGCATTTAAATAATATAGAATATTCAGCGTTCAAACTAAAATACGACACGATATATTATCGGGTTTTAATAAAAACATTATTTTATGTTTGATTTTAACAGATTGACTGTTTTAAATACATTAATATTAAAAATATTTTTATGCTTTTGTTTCCATTTCGATTTTGACATTTTTCCTAAAAATGTTTATAGCTGCACTGAGTTTGATGAGAAATAGATCCCTAACATAGCAGGTTTTATCTCTGTAGTTAGCTCATGAATCTCAAAAATTTTTTGACCGATTTCAAAATTTCGTTATGTGTATAAAATTTGACTAAAAGAGAATTTTAAAAGTAGATAAGATCTTTATATTAATATTTTTACGAAGCATGAATTAAATAATTTTTGAACAAATTTACATTTTTATTATTTTTTTTTGCTATACATATTAATTAGAATACAAATATAAACAAAATTCATTATAAGAAAGTATTATTTGTTTCTTAAAAAAAAGCTTTTATAATCTAAAAATCCTTGTTAAAAGAAATAAAATTTTTAGTTTGTTTACCTCCTTTGTATATAAACTCGTGAGTTTATTTATTTTTTAAGAATTTTAAATTTTAAAAAAAAATATTCTCAATGGCTAAATTTTTTTAGGCGTTTAAATTATTAAACAAAGAATTTTAAAATAATTATTAGCTGTTCATATTGAGATGAAAATTTAATAAGTATCTATAGCAACTGCTCTGATAAGAAAATATTATTAAAAAAATTGACTAATAGTTTTTTTGAAATCCAAATTTTAAAAATTTTAATTTTTTTGAATTAAAAAAAAATGAATGAACTTAGAACACTTACCGATGTTAAGATAATGCAATCAAGAGTGTCAATGCCGGGGGGGGGGGGGGTAGGGGGGTAGGCTGGTAGACTCATCCCTTTCAAAATTTTTATAAATGCATATTAAAGGCCCCTCATTAATTATCTATACATTTTTTCTATACTTTTATATTTACAATAAAAAAGCCACAAACGTGCTGCCAAACAGGTTGATATAAAAATGTTTTGGGTATTTTTTATTTACTTTTTTATGTAATATATTTTTCGAGGTCATGCAGGATAAGCCAATTTAACATTAATTTTAGGGCGGGTCTGAAACGCAAAATCTTAAAACGCAAAAAGCGGAAATCTTAAATCATTTTTAATGGGTTTTTGCGTTTCATACATACCCAGAGTTTTAGCGTCTCATACCATTTTGGTATGAAAGGCCTAAAATGCAAAAAGCGGAGGTCATTAATCAAATTTTTTTTAAGAGTTTTTGCGTTTTGAGTTTATGCGATTTATGCCAAAAAAATTTTATTTCGAGTTTTAGTCTTATATAAGTTTCTGATGGTTTAAAGTTAATTAAAATTTTTTTCCGTGTTTTTGCGTTTTAAGATTTTGCATTTCATACCAAAAAATTTTTTTCGGGTCTTCGACTTAAATTAGTTTCTAATGGTTTATAACACAGGTCAACAATATGAGTTAACAACAGGGAACATTAAATCCGTTTACCGTTTATCCTAATCAAACTTAGTTAGTCAGTTACAACCATTGAAAATTTTAGAAAAAAAGGTCAAAAAATCAAATAAGATTAAAAAACAAAAATAAATTAAGAATTTATTTTGCATCAATAGTTAAACTGTTATATTTAAACTTCAATTAGTATTTTAATTTAAACCCGATAATATATCGTGTCTTGTTTAAGTGTTTGGACGCAAAATATTTTTTATTATATAAATGCCGATGTAAGAGCTTGATATTTATATAAAATTTATTTTTCATTATTTGTGATTAAAAATATAAGTTACAAGGGATTTTTATATGCAAAAATTATTAAATTTTTTCTTTTTAGGGCATATTTAGATTTGTCAATTTAGTCAAAAAAGGCCATTTTTCGTTATAGACGGAAATAAGGAGCCAAAGACGGAAAAAACTAAGAAAAACAAAAAATATATATGAGATTAGGCCATCATAGGGATCCATTTTTTTATGTTTTCATAAAATTCACGTTTCTGACATTGATATTTGTTAACCTGTGGGGTAAATTAATAATTTTTTTCGGCGTTTTTGCGTTTTAAGATTTTGCGTTTCATACCAAAAATTTTTTTTTTGTAATTTCGACTTAAATAAGTTCCTAATGGTTTATAATGGGTAAATTAATAATTTTTTTCCGCGATTTTTTTAAGATTTTGCGTTTCATACCAAAATTTTTTTTTTAGATTTTCTAATGCATTATTATGGACCGAGTACCCGTTTTTTCCGCGTTTTTGCGTTTCATACCAAATTTTTTCCGAGTTTTTGCGTTTCATCAAAAAAATTTTTTTTATAAATGAGTTCCTAATACATTATTATGTACCGAGTCCCGTTTTTTCCGCGTTTTTGCGTTTCATACCAAATTTTTTGCAATTGCGTTTCATAAATTTTTTTTTTTAGATTTTACTTAAAAGAGTTCCTAATGCATTATTATGGACCGAGTACCCGTTTTTTCCGCAAATTTTTTCCGAGTTTTTGTGTTTTACCAAAATTTGTTTTTTAGATTTGACTTAAATGAGTTCCTAATGCATGATTATGAACCGAGTATCCGTTTTTTCCGCGTTTTTGCGTTGCATACCAAATTTTTTGCAAGTTTTTGCGTTTCATACCAAATTTTTTTTAGTTTGACTTAAATGAGTTATTAATGCATTCTTATAGATCGAGCCCGTTTTTCCGCGTTTGCGTTCCTTACCAATTTTTTTGCAAGTTTTTGCGTTTCATACCAAAAAAATTTATTTTAGATTTTTTTTAAATGAGTTTCTAAAGCATTCGAGTACCCGTTTTTTCCACGTTTTTGCGTTTCATACCAAATTTTTTCAAAGTTGCTTTTCATACTAAATTTTTTTTTAAGATTTGACTTAAATGAGTTTCTAATGCATTATTATACCCGTTTTTTCTGCGTTTTTTGCAAAAAAAAATTTTGGATATCTGACATGGTATTATAGTGGCCACTCCGCGCCGTTTCTAATGCAAGCTCGGTCACCGTTCTGGCTTGCCCTAATTCCACAATTTTCCAAAAATAATTTACATCGGATATCTGACAAGGTAAAAACAAGAGACAACCCCGAACAGACGCTCCAAGAAGTTTATTCAGTAACCGTTCCTTGCCCTTAGAAATAGGCGGGCCAGATGGGGCAGAACTTTCCAATATAATGCATTTTCAAATACTTTTCTGCCATTTTTTATTCAATCATTTAAATTTTTATACAAAATAATTTTTGCTTTAATAATCTGTAATATGTATATTTACTTGGTAGGAAATGGTTATTTCAGGTCATTAGAGTGTAATGTCTATATTTATTGGATATTAAATTCAACAAAATTTTGTATTTATCTTTATAATAGGTCTAACATATACACTATAATTTAACATCAAAAAAAATTTGTTCCGAAATCTTAAACCTAAGCATATATAAATATGAAGGGAAAATGTTACAATTTGGTTCTTTTGATTTTGCTGGTATTTTGATGTAAACCATTTAATATAATGGTAAAAATAAAGTCATATTATTTTAGAAACTGATTACTAATTCAATATATTAAAAAAAAATTTGTTCCATAAATCAGGTATAATTCATATAAAACTTATAACATGGGAAATTTATTCGTACAGCGATATTTTTTACAAACATATTTGAAAAAAGGAAAAATACTCAGGATCATCCTTTGTTTCTTGGTCCAATTTTTTTACATTGCGAAATTGATTATTCCACCTTCCACATGTTTTATTCAACCAGGTGTTAATTAAAAAATATAAAGATATTATATAAATTCCGATGTACGACATTTAAAAATAATATAAATCACTATCTTGCTGAAAAACAAGGTTTGTTAGGAATAATATAATAAAAAAAAAGTATTGTTTTTGAGTAAACTCTAGGATTATTTTTTAAGAATTCTGATCTTCATCATAATTATTATTTAAATATTATTTTTAAAAAAGTGGAAAACTTGCTTGTATGTTCTTAAGCTCAGATTGCACGGTAATGAACTGGAGACAAATATTATCAGTGACTCTAAAAACCATGTCCTAAAATGAAAAATAAACATCCAGCCAAGCCCGATTCTAGCTTTTTCAATATAGGAAGGGGGGGGGGCAAAAAAACTCGTAGGGGCAGAAAATTTTTTTTGCCGCCTTTGGCGGCAGAATTAGCCGTGGCAAAAAATATACATGTACACCATTTAAATCCATGTTCAAACATTTTATTATTAAAATGTGGCCTCACAACTTGACGTACAAGAGCCAAATAACAAACTAATAAAAAAAATGTTAAATAAATTAAAAAACGCATCTTTGTAATCATATAAAAATTTAACAATATCATTAGTAACCCATCTTTGTAATTATTTTTATTAAAAAAATATTGGCTACGTAAATTTTTTTAGTTAATAAATTTTTATCAATATTACTTATTTTTAAAAGAGGTTCTAATTTATTTATATCTAAAAAAAGGAGAATCAAATTTATAAAAGGAATCTAAAGATTCTAAATAAATATTATCGGTAAAAAATCTATTATCAAAAAAATCAATAAATAAATCAATAATATTAAGATAAATACTTTTTAATTCATCATTAATATTTAAATTATTCTTAATATGAGTAGAAAATAAATAAAAATCAGAAAAATCTTTGGGTTTAGTTTTTCTTTAATCCTTAGATAAATTATTGTCATTTAAAAAAGTATTATATATATCAAAACAGTTTTTGAATAAATCTTTAAATGTATTTATAATTCTTAATTGTTTAATTTCTAAAAAACAATGATGTATTAAATCAAAAATTTTAAAAACATAAATCGTTTTGCATTGAAATTGATCATTAATTATTTTTAAAAAATAAAATAATTTCAAATGATAAATACAAAAAAATAAATTGATGATTATATATATGGTCAAAAAACCCCGACGCTTCGGCCCTGTGACCTGAAGATATGAAAATTTTTATTTTAATTTTTAAAAGAGTATTTAATATTTTTATGTAATTTTTAAAAAAAACATGGCGTCATACTGACCACATTACCGATGGGGCAACAGCCGGGGTATGGTTTCGCATTCACTTACTTCCTTGATTGCATCATGTTGAAAAAATTATGAAGGGAAGAAAAAAATATCAAAAAAGTCTTTCCCTTCACTTATTCAAGACAATCTTTTACAACAATGCAATCAGTGGTTAAAGTAGTGAATATACGGGACATGGTGTCCAGCTATTTTGCTAAGAAATACTTGAAGACCACCTTTTCCCCCGGACATTACGTTCGTCCCATCGTAGCATTGTACGATCAGGTTCTTTGGTTTTAGATTATATTCTAACAAAAGATTGTTGACAAGTGAGTAAATTTCTTTGGCATCAGGTTTATGAATTGCTTTCACAAATATACAGCTTTCTGTAACATCATATTTTTCTATGTATCTAATAACAACAGAAATAATTTTTATGTTAGTTAGATCTCTTTAGCGGATGAGAAGTGTTGATATGAATGAAAACATTTTAAAATAATAATTTTTAGATATTTTTGGGGGAACAATTTTAATTTTATGGGGGTGGAATGGCAAAAACAAAATCTATACGTATTTTGGGAGGGGTAATTTTTTTTTGGATGGGGGGGGGGCAAAAATAAAATTACTATGTATTATGGGGGAGGGCAAATTTAATTGGGGGGGGGGGGGGCAATCAAAAACTTTTGGGAGGGCAATGCTCCCCAAAAAGGGGTCTAAAATCGTGCCTGCATCCAGCCACACATATTGTGCCCTTTAATTGACAATTTACACGAAATTGGAAAAGAGGAGCATTATAATTTTTTTGAAAAAGAGAATAAAAAAAATTTACAGCGAGGATTTAAGTTAAATTAAAATTTACTTTTTTTTCGCAAAACTTTTAATAGCTTATATGGGTTTGACTGGTTAGGTTTTTTTGACCCCTTAGATTTTATCGTTGTAAATTTGCTACTTGAATTTACAACAGGCTTTAAATTTTCTTTATTTTCACTGCAAAAACTTGGAAAAAATTTGGTATGAAACGCAAAAACGCGGAAAAAACGGGTACTCGTTCCATAATAATGCATTTGAAACTCATTTAAGTCAAATCTAATGAAAAAATTTTTTGGTATGAAACGCAAAAACTCGGAAAAAATTTGGAATTAAACGCAAAAACGCGGAAAAAAGGGGCTCTCGGTCCATAATAATGCATTAGGAACTCATTTAAGTTAAATGTAAAAAAAATTTTTTGGTATGAAATGCAAAAACTTGCAAAAAATTTATAAACGCAAAAACGCGAAAAAATCTAAAAAAAAAATTTTTGGTATGAAACGCAAAAATTTGCAAATTTGGTATGAAACGCAAAAAAAAGGGAAAAAACGCGTACTCGGTTTATAATAATGCATTTGAAAATCTAGAAAAAATTTTTTTGGTATGAAACGCAAAATCTTAAAACGCAAAAACGAAAAAAAGTATTAAATTACCCATTATAAATCATTAGAAACTTATTTAAGTCGAAAACCCGAAAAAAAGGGTATGAAACGCAAAATCTTAAAATGCAAAAACGCGGAAAATAATATTAATTAACCCATTTTAAACCATTTGAAACTCATATAAGACTAAAACTCAAAAAAAAAAAATTTATGGTATGAAACGCAAAAACTTAAAACGCAAAAACTCGTAAAAAAAATTTTGGTTAATTACCTCCGCTTTTTGCATTTTAGGCCGTTTAAATCAAAATAATATGAAACGCAAAATTTATAGGTATGAAAAGCAAACACTCATTAAAAATGATTTATGACTTCCGCTTTTTGCGTTTTAAGATTTTACGTTTCATACCCACCCTTAATTTCACGGTACTATCGTTTACTTTTTGTTCTATTATAATATATAATTAAACGGCTTTAATTTATTTTAAGCATCAAAACTACATGCAAAGCTTCTTAATAATTTCTATTAATTTTTTTATATGTATTTTTTAATATCATATTTTTGCCACCTTCACATTTTACATTAACATTTAGTCTTTAATGCATCGCCTTTAAAATTTGCTAAAGGCAGCAAATAAGGTTTAGAATCTTACACAAAATTTTTTGCTAAACATTAATTTGTCACAGTTGGTAAATTAACGTCAAATTTTATTATGATGCGCCTATTTGTTTAATACTCAGTATCCGAAAGTTGCACTTGTTGCTCTTGCTTACACAATTTGTCTTGGCTTTATTAAGGGAGTGGGCATTGAAATTGTATGACCACAAAACAGAAAATTGTTGAAGAAGCAATGTCAATGCTAACAAAATAAAGTTTAATTATTTACATTTTATTACTGTGTACTTAATAATTCAAATCAGTGTATAAAACGATGTAAAATGGGCAAGGCCAATGTTCATTTAAATAAATAATTTGATATTATATTATAAAGCTAAATAAAATTGCATTAAATAAATTACTTCTATATATTGCTTATAAATAATCAAAATAACATCAGATCTAAAAAATGTTGCATATAAGGCCGGCGCGGCGTTTTTGTGCCCTTAAAAAAATTGTTTAATTATTCCACGTTTTTTTTAATTACGTTAGGCGCCCTCATATGTTTTAACGCACGATGGAGTCCTCCGGCTTTGGTTGCACATTAGGCAATGTCTATATTCATTTTTCCTGAGTATAAAAACACATGAACCATGGTTATTAGCATTTTGCATTATTGTCTCGGCGCCATTAATAGAATGTTATAAAGCGTTTTGTTAGGCTGCGACTAGTGCGCATTTGATTAACATTAAGGTGGCTAGTGTAAAATAATTTTAAGAAAATAAAAATTTTTAAAATTTTTCTAAAAATTTTTTTTTAAAAAAATTAGGCATATCCTTAAACGACCAAAAAACATTAATTCTCGTTTGATAACCATTAAAATTTATTTTAAAACAATTTTGAAAGTATTAGCCGCAGCCTTAGATAGAACCATTGTTTAGAATTTTATAAAAAAAAATTATTTATAAGGCATGGTCTTAATTAAACATATGGCAAGCCTATATTTAGCAAGGAATGCCGGAGAAATGATTTGACTTTTTGATAGAATGCATAAACAATCATGAAATTAAGTAAATTTTGTAAATTGTAATTTCAGCGGTTGATCTGGCTTAACTATGAGTTCGGTTACGCAATCAATAGGTTTATCTTCTACGAGAGACACTTTAAAGTTTTGGATTATCTAATATAAAACAGTCAGATTATATAATGCAATGTAAATTCTAAAATCTGAGTTTTATAAAAATTTATTTTATTTTGAAATTAAATTAATGAGTAACAATATTATAACTGCTGTAAGGGAATTAAACGTAGGACATCATTAGCTTATTGTCTTTGAGCATTGATTAACAAATTGGGGTAAAATAAAGTATTACGTATTATAATACACCTGCATGTTTTTTTTAAATTAATAATTTTTATTATATAATTAGCAATGTTTGAATAATAAAACTGACAATTTGTTAAATTTTCGGAAATATAAGTGAATTATTTATAAAAACTATAATTTATTATATTTAGGCATTTAGCAAAAAATTTTTGCACATACAAATTGATTGATCATGACATGTTTGTTTTTTATTCATGCCAATTCGCTTATGAGCTATTGCCCTGTATCAAATAGCTCACAACATATATATGTTTTTCTTACATTTTACACAGAAAACATCTATAGAGATGTTTAACAACCATTACACTTCTTTTAGTGCCTATTTTTATATAACAACTCTGACGTTTGTAGTTTATTTGAATCAAAAATTAAAAAATCTGAAAGCCCGCCCCGCCTCGTGTTGGTCCCCGAAAGTCGACCAATCAAAATATGAAAAAGGCTGAGGGGTTGGGCCTAATTTATAAAAAAACACTAAGCCAACTATGCCTTGTTTTTTAATTATTTCAACAACGTATATGATTGATTAAATAGCTCGATAAATTGAGATGATGAGCTAACGTTAAAGACTAGACCTGCCATACTAGAAATTTTTAAATCCAACCAGATATAAACATTGAAATTTTTTCAAAAAGAGGTTACAAAACAAACAAGATTCAAAAAAAAATATTTTGGAAGAAATTGTTTATACTGTTAAATTTTAAACCGATAAAATGTTGTGTCCTTTTTTTGTTTGGGGTGCTAAATATTCTGTATAACCTTAATGTCGATGACAGAGCAAAAACATTATTTTTTATTTATTGAGATTATAATTGGATATTACAGTTAATTACAATATGAAAATTCTAATTTTTTTTTAGGTATTCGCGAGGTCCTAAAATCAATGAATTCGACCGAATTTGGCTATATTTTAATATATCTCTAAGTTAGCCAAAATGGGAAAAATACTTGATAAAAGACCTTCAAATAGATTAGTCTGCTGTTTCACAAACTTCACCGAACATTCATTGATTTTTGTAAGTTCAAATTTATAAATAAAAAATTTTGAGCTTGCAATATGAAGTTTCCTTCCCTTGTTTTGTACTGGACCGAGCCAAAATAAAAGCAAATTTTTGGACCCGACAAAGCCTTAGTTTAAAATATTGCGAGCCTGGCCGAAATCGGTCTGGTTAATTCTAATTTTTATATGCTGACAGCCACATAATTATTTATACCTAGATGTTTATAGAATTTGCGCCACAAATATTTTGAACAACAGCTAGCAAAACATCTTTCCCTAGAACATAGATAAAAGACTTATTTAACTTGGGCAGGCTGCCATCAGTCTTTTCCTACTTTTTATTTTTTGAAAAATGGCAAATTTTTCTTCAAAAAGTTATTGGCTACCTTTTAAAATAATCGTTAGTTTTTTGGAGAGTACCAATTTAATAAGTAGAAAACAAGCCGGCTTTCGTAAGAACGAAGACTGCTTAGGTCTTTATATTATTATTTGAGAGTGCGACTAGGCGTAAGTATACCATTTGTCTACTCATTTAGCCTTTATCGATCTCAAAAGGCCTACGAGTACCGCATTAGGTCCTTTTAAAACAACTTTATTCAATTAGGAGTAAAAATTCTGGACATAATTGAAAATATGTATCACTTTTTAACGACTTTTAACGATTCTGAACGGTTATATTGCAGATAAGGCGGATATATCTGCTATCACCTATTTTTCTTAATATTTATATTAATGAAATTGACGATATACCAAGTAATTCAGAAGTTAATGTCCCATATATAGGGTTTGCTGCCGACGATCTGATTTTTTGCCCAGAGTCAGGTGAGAAAAAAAAAACAATGCTCTACTTGAGAATTCAGGTGGGAACTGGTAATCGGAGCTGAAAAATGTGGCAATTTGATAAATTATCATTAAGTTTTACAACGTGTGATTGGTCAGTTCAGTTTTTATATCCAAGTATCAAGCTCTATATCTGGGCCTTTTAATATATGAGGACTTTAATATAATAAGATTATAGAAAATCGGGCGTTTAGGAAAATGAAAGCTATCCATCTCCCCTTTCAGTCCAGCTCCACACCAATAAAAATTTATATTTATGTTTCGGTCACTCTACCAATTTTAACTTATGGAACAGAGTAATTTAATTTTGTCTTTAATAAATCAATTTCTCTGTTTTTCACAATCAAGCCATTCTTTGGATAATTAAAAAATTTTTGATTATCTGGGCATAAACTTCCTGTATATGGACCAGTCTTACTTTTAACCTATGCAATAAAAAAATCTGTACGTCCAGTGTAGTATAACACTTATAAACCTATTGCAAATGGACGTAGGCTTTCCGTTGGTCTAGGTTATTTTGGAGATCCAAAAATTCTTCAAAACACTTAAATAACTTGACAAAGCAAATCTTAGGAAATGTAAATCTCATAACAATAAAATATTAAAATTTAACAGCGACTCTCATTAATTTTTTAAAAAAATTAAAAGGCGTCGATTGCATACAGTATTCTTTCGGTTGCAAACTTCTGCTTCATATGAGAAGTTGGTGATATTTAAAAAAAGCAACAGTATTAAGATTGAATACAAGCGACTTCAACTGTCCGAGTTGTAAATCAGTAATTGATGGATGACCCAGTGGCTCATTTTTTTGTTCACTGCTCAGCTTTGCATAAATTTAAATGTTTATAATTGCGAAATTACTAGCTTTTGTGATAATATATTGTTAACTGAAATCTTAGGGCTTTTAGATCAATTTCAATTTTAAATAATTAAATATTGTCATTATGCTAGATTATGTCTAGACTAAGTGATTGCCTAGTGCCCAACAGGGCTAAAAGGGACTAGGACGGGTATACCGTGTCTTTCAATAGATGTAGGGCAAGGTTGTTTTAGCAGGTGAACTCTGGGCTTAGACTTTTGCCAGGGTTGTAAAGTCTGCATGTGGGGGGTCGCACTTAATCCTACTGACCCCAGGGATTATGAACATCGCCGCATAGCAATTTCAATGCTCTTTACCCAAAAAGATCTGTTACATAATGCAGTAATTAATTACATTTAAAAATCGCTTTATTATAAAAAAAAATTTGTTTCTTCTCCAATAAACTTAGAAATGATGATCAGCTCTAATGATTAAACACAAGAGGGTTGGTTACGATAAAATATTATTTTAGCGACATAGAAAATATAAGTATTACCTACTTTTATAGCATGTTATGCCGTCTTGACAAAGTGTGGTTAAAAAAATATATTTGATAGCCGGAAAAATGAAGATGGAATAGAAAAAGTTGTAATATAGCAAAAATTTATCGGCTTTGCTATATATCAGGGTAATTAATTTACTGGCTTAAAAGTCTTAGTTATGATGGTTGGAGCTCCAGATTAATTGAGGAAAAAATTAAAAGATATAAAATATATTCTAACTCATTGGAATATATAACTAATAATTGCTCAAAAATTATACATCAATATTCCTACTTGCACTAAAAAATTAGCATATCTTTTTTACAGGTCATAACTCTTGCATAAATTATTAACTTAAAACTTTTTATCTTCGTATTTGAATTGAACATGGTAAAGTTTTTGAGAGTTATGAGCTAACTTTATAGACCAAACCTGCTATATTAAAAATATTTTAATCCGTTTACCGTTTTTTAGGATCAAACTTAGTAAGGCAGCTCTATTGAAAAAATGTTTAAAAAAAAATTGATTTAAAAACAAAAATATATTTTATAATATATCTAAAATAGCTAAACTGTTAAATTCTTTAAAAATATATTTAAAGGCATTTAAAATATTATGGTTCGATGGTTATTTTTAAAATAGCTATGCTATTTTTTCAAAAAATCAAGGATTGGCAAAATCTTTTGAGCGGCAGTGTATATTTTAGGCATTAAGCATTAGGGCAATTGATAATTTTCCTATAGCATAAGACAAATAGTAGCATTTTGGTTAATAAATTCTAAATAAATTATAATAAGTATCAAAACGGGTTTTAAGAAGTTATTTACGAATATTTTGAGATAATGGCATAAATTTCGGGAGTGATTTAAAGAAAATTTATTTTCTAGGTCCAGTCGTCCACTAAGTTTCCTCAAATATAAAAATATTTCAATATTATTAAATTTAATTATTGTAATTAATAAAAAGCAATTTCATAATTAACTACATAATCGTAAATAAAATTTTGGAGGTTTTTACCTATTTCATAATGAAAAACGCCTACTTCGTTATAACATTTTTCATATATAACCCTGGTCAAATGTGTGAAAAAAGAAAATTATGAAACGAAATAATCCCCACATGGCCTAATCCCACCATAGTTTCTTTCCCCTTCGGCTCTTTACTAAGGTATAATCAAAATAGTCAATTTTGACCATATTGACTAATTTTGTTACGACTTCTTACGTAAAAGAAAAAACTTGCAAAATTTTGCATATATCTCTTGTACCATATATTTTTTATCTCAAATAATAAAAATATTAAAGGATTATATTTTAGGTTATACATTATATTGGCACTCCGACCTAAATAGAACTCAATACATTATTGGTTTTGACAAAATATTTTTTGAAGTTTGAATATAACAGATTATTATTTTAAATATATAAATATTATTTTTTATTTTTTTGTTTTTGAATTTTTTGTTTTTTCAACGTTTTTTAAATTTTTAATGTTTTTAGCTGGCTTACAAAGTTTGATTAGTAAAGACAATAATAAGATGGCAGGTCAGGTCTCAGAAGTTAGCTCATATCTCAAAAGTTTGTTAACCTGTTAAAAATACTATTTCGTTATTAATAATAGCGTAATTCGTTTTTCATTTTGTTATTAATAAACACCTATAAAAGCCTATTTCGTTCAAGAACTTTTTTTTAAGACTCGTAATTGGTAAATATATCCAAAGCTGTAGCCCCTGGATTTTGAAAGGGGGTGGGGGCAAATTTTAGCAGGCAAAGGCAATTTTTTGCCGCCTGTGCATCTGGTGGACAATTATCAATGTTAAGAAAAAAAGTTATTGAAAACTTTAATAAAAGGATTTCTATGATAGCCTTATTTTATATACATTTTCCATTTTTCATAGTTTCTTTTGCTCAGCAATTTTGTTACGTCCATATTAAAAAAATAACCTTTCTTGATGAAATTAACAATTTTGCAATCTCTATATTCTAAAGAAAAAAAAATTTAATTTTTATAATTCTTTTTAACATATATTTTTTATCTCAAATAACACAGGTCAACAAATTTTTGAGAGTTATGAGTTAGGGCACGTGCAAAGTGAATTTTTATTTTTGTGAAATTTTTAAAATTTTAAAAAAATTTATTTTGTAATAACGCAAATTTTCAAAAAGTTGCCAAATTAATATATGCACATAAAATGCTTTTTCTGAAATAAAAAATTTTTAAAAAATTTTGAAAAAAAAATAAATTTTTAAAATTTTCAGAATTCTCAAAATTTTACGAAAATAAAAACTTCCTTTGCACGTGCCCTTAACTGAGATCAAACCTGCCATCTTAGAGATTTCTAAACCGGTCCCGTTTGCTCTAAACATTGAAAATGTAGAAAAAAGGTCCAAAAAACAAATAAGATTCAAAAACAAAATAAATTGAATTTTTTTGCATATTCACAACAGCTAAACTGTTAAATTTAAAATTCAAATAAAATTTTTTTCAAATATCGATAATATAACCTGTCTTAAGTTTGGACGCGAAATATTTTGCATTATCTAAATGCTAATATAAGAGCTTGTTATACTTAAAAATTTTATTTCTCATTATTTGATATGATAAATATAAATTACAAGAGTTTTTATATGAAAAAAGACTTAATTTTTTTCTTTATAGGTTATTCTCGATCTGTCAATTTGGTCATAAAAGGCCTTTTTTTCGATATGAACAGATGTAAGGAAGGCCGGAAGATACTAAGAAAAACGAAATACACGTATGAGATAAGGCCATCAGGGGGTATATTTTTTTATGTTTTCATAAAGTTCACGGTTGTGCCATTTATATTTGTTGCCCTGTGTATTAAGATCTGCCCATTTGGTCAAAAAGGCCAATTTTAGTCATTTAAGATAAGGCTATCATGGGGATGCATTCTTTTATTTCATCTTTTGTGACATTGATATTTGTTGACCAGAAATAAAGTTTTAAATATATTAAGGTCTTACATCAACATTTAAATTATAGAAAATACTTGGCACCTCAGGCTAATTAGGACACGATACCTTATCATCAGGTTTTAATTAATATATAATTTGAAGTTTCAATTTAACCCGAGAGTTCCCAATGTAAAATACAGGTTACGCCTATTTGAAGGCCTGTATCTTAAAAATTAGCCACTCAAAATTAAATTTTTAAATTTTATATAAAAGCCCTCACGCTTCTTAACATCTGATCTTGTTCATTTTATTTCCTCTCATTCCATTCTTTACTTATCCCATTCCAAAAACCCAAAAATTTTCACCTTAAGCATCATCATTTTCATTCGAAATTTATGGATACTTATACGTAAATTTGATTTTATTATTTGGTATATTTAAAATCTATACATTATGAAGGTTGTAATTATAAAAAAAAATTTTTATTTATTCATTATTTTTTTTTATTTGGATTTAAAGATGGCTGTCACCTAAAGGTTACATTGGGCTGGAGGGACCTGAATGTAACTTGAGTAGGTTAAAAATTTCTAAATCCACCTCAAATAAATTTAATGATTTTGTCCCTAATTTTATTCCTCTAAATTGTGAACTTTTAATCGTATTAACTGTTATAATATATGATTTTTAGGTCTATTAATGATATTATTGAAGTTTTTGATGCCCGACCTAATGAAGAAATTGATGAAATCATAATCATTCCCCCACAAAATTAAGAAGAAACCGATATGGAAAATGGCGATAAAACTATTGTCGATCTTCAACAGCTACCTCGATCTATGCTGAACTCATCTGTCGAAGTTGTGAGATCAAACGCTAGTGAAGATTCTCTTGAAATAAATTCTCAGCCGTGGTATGGTGACGATACAATATTTAAACCACGTGGTTGTGGTGATTTAGCCGAAAAGATTATGGCTAATGCAATTGTCTTAGAACAACCCGAAGATTATTTTGAACAATTTATTAACAACGATGTCTTTTTTCTAATCGTTAAAATGAGTGATTTTTATGCCAAATAACATAATCACGACCTTAATTTAACAATCCCTGATTGCAAAATTTATATTGCGATCCTTTTTTTAACGGGAAAACCCAGTGAACATCAAAATGTTCTGGGAACTACAAACCGATACTTTTAGCAGAATGGTTTCAAATGGCATGCGGCGAAACAGATTTCAAGAAATTACCCGATTTCTTCATTTAATTATAAATAACCAGGATAAATTTTCCAAAGTCAGACCTTACCTTAATTGATTAATGATAGAATGATTGACAATTTAAAATACAATAATACCTCCCCCATATCTATAGATGAATCGATGGTTCCGTATTACGGACACTATACAGCTCAATTTATCAAGGGGAAACCCATCAGATTCGGATACAAAATGTGGTGTGCGGCTACTGCAAGTGGGTATATAGCAACCTTTAAACCGTACCAAGGTTCATCAATAAAAATGAACAAACAAAAAGAGTTTGGTCTCGGAGGTTCTGTTATAATTGATGTAGTTTAAAAACTACCAAATGAATATAAACCTTAAAATACGTATTTTGATAATTATTTCACTAGGCAAAAACTGTTACTATTTTTATTTAAAATAAATGTTGGCGGCACAGGAACAATAAGAGCAAACAGAATAAAATCGCCATTAGTTGGCAAAAAACTAATGAAAAAGCAAGATCGGTATATTTAAAAAAAAACGTCCAACTTAATGGTAGTTCGTTGGAACGATAATAACATCGTTACAATGCTATCAAACTGCCATCGTCTACACCCGCTTAACAATATTGACCGAGTTGCCTAAGTTGATAAGACGAGGGAAAAAATTCGTGTACTTTACCCCTAAGTAATTCAAATGTACAATAAATATATGGGCGGCATCAACCGATTTGACCAATATATAGATGGCACTAGGATATCATTTCGAGGCAGAAAATGGTATTTTCCAATTTGATTTTGGTAGTGATGCGGCATGCCAAAATGCTTGGCATACATATTGTAAAAATAAAGAAAAATTGACTTTATGCAATTTCAAAAGAAAAATTGTGCAAAATTATTTTATAAAATACGGAATGCCTGCAAAAAGAATATTAAACCCCAGAATTGGCCGAAATTTGAATACAACTATACACGCTAGGGAAAAATGCATTCGAAGACTATGTGTCGTGTGCGGTAAAGCGACCAGAATTAACTGTAGTTACTGCCAAGTGGCACTTCATGTTCATTGTTGGTCAAATTTTCATAATATATGATTTATATTTTGTATTATTTTATATGCTATGAAATTTTCAATATGATCTCTTGCCACTCAATGTAACCTGTAGGTGACACCCCATTATTTCCGGAAGTTTTAAATTTTTTTAAGTTTTTTCAACGGAATAGGTTTATCTGACCTCTAAAGACACCCTGAATTTTTTTTTGTAAAATTAGGCTCGGCCGAAACATTAGTGGTACCTGTGGTTATTTCAGCTGTTTTAAATAAGTAATTTTTTTTTAAATTTTTTTATCTTTTGTTTTTTAATTTTATTTTTTATTTTTAATGTTTATAGTTAACTTACAAAGTTTGATTAAAAAAACGGTTCACAAATTGGAACATCTATAAGATAGCAGGTTTATTCTTTGTAGCTAGCTTACAACTCTCAAAAATTTGTTGAACTGTAATAAAGGCTTAAAACAGTTATGTATTCAAATTTTAATTTGCACTTATTTAATTTTTTGGTTCACGAGCGTTTGTGTTGTGACGTGAGTATAAACAACATCATTTAGGGTAATTTGCGAATTATTAAAACGATCATTCATAAAGAAAAATTGCAATAAAAATTATGTACATACAATAATAAAAAATTTATCAAAAATTTTTATTTATATTTAAAATACATAATTTGAAATATAGACACAAGATAAATACATTATTAACCGAATTCGTTAGTCCAATGCTGTTTCTATATTTCAATTTTTTAATGCTATTTGAGCCCCTGTATTTTTTTTTAAATCTTCTCCCAATTTATCTAACTGAGCTTCTAAATTTAGGAGTATTTTGTAGGTCAAATTTGTGTTTTTATGGTAGCGAGTTTGTTAATGAATATAATATTTTCATCATGGATCCATATATTTAACATATTTAAAAATGCTTAAAAATGTGAAAATTCAAGTGGCTAAAAAAATTAAAATTTTAAGATGGGTGTATAAGAACATAATATGGAAAATAAACAGTGGAGTGTGTATTTAGAGGTAAAGAAGAGTTGGTGGGTCAAACAGGTAGAAACAAGCGAATAATATAATGGAAAATGAACAATTGATGCTTGGAAGAAATTAAAAGTCGACACGATAAGGAAGAAATAAAATAAATTAATATATTAAAAAATGTATTTTTAGAGGTGGGTGCATTAGGAGAATTTTAATATTTTTGACCGGTAATACCTAGTCAAATTCAATGTTCAAAACATAATATGGCCTCAATAATAATTTAAAATATCATTATTTTTTATATGTTCTTTCTTGATATTTTATCTGAGATATATAACAAAGGTTTGTATTCTATATTGATGTTAATTAGGTTTCACCCATAAAATGTATTGTTTTTTAGGCAATAGCCAAAAATAAATTATAATTTCCTTTCACCGGAATCTTTATTAAAATGTTCTATTAAACCTAAAAACACAATTTATTCTATAATTTTGATACATTTAGTATATTGAGAGGAATTATTTAATAAGTTTACAAATTTTCAAAATTATTTCGTCTTTGTTGTAAATAAAATTAACATAAAAAACGTAGTCTTTAGCCCTAAAATGTTTGATATAAAAGTTTTAAATCCGTACCGATGGTTGCATCCAGGTTACAAATTTCTCACTCTAGCCCACGGAAATTAAGAATCGATAAACCGGGCCTTGATATTTGAGCCCGGCTGGCACACTTTAAACTTGGCCCGATCCATTATTTTGCTTTTATTTTTGGCCCGATCCGGTTTGAAATCAAGCAGAGCCAAAATTGCCAAACGATTTTTTTTGTGCAATAAAAATTAAATACATCGTCTAAGTCTCAACATTCTTAATGGGATAATAAAATTGTCTATTTAAGTCCTGGCTAACAATGCAGAAAAGGGCTCTCAATTTTCTTTAAATAAGATTAATTTAGAATTAAGTAGCTTAAATATTTTTAAATGCATGCCAACAATTTTCATTTTAGGGCCTAGCTATAGCTGGACTGGGCGGCTAACCTGGCAAAACCAATTACCTTCGGAAAGAGCATGCACCAGGCAATTTGTATCAAAATAAATAGTAAAAATAAAAAGGCTGGAAAAGGTAGCCCGCGCCAGATTATCCCCCCCCCCCCTCCTCCTTAACCTCCCCGCTAAGGCTGTGCATACCGTATTTTATTAAGTTTAATATTAATATAATATTATTTTGTATTTTTCTAAAACGGATTTAGGTTAGGCTAGTTTAAAGTTATGATGTTAATTGCACCACTCTAAAAATTTTTATAGGATGACTACTCAATCAATATGATTTACCATAACTTAATATAAAATTTAACGACATTCAAGTTTTAAGAGGTTTTCAAAATTTATATAACGGTTCTAGTCTTACTGGAAAGCCAATTGTGTACACCTAACTTATTTTCATAAATACCTTGAACTTTATTGAAATCTTAGCATGCCTGTTTTTTTGGAGATTTGAGTTTGCCCTGAATTAAAACCTGATTACGGTGAGTTTTACCGATCTGGTTTATTTGTCAACAAAATTAAAAAATATAAAGATTTTATCAGAATTTAAAAAAAAAATATTGTAATTAATATTGATAATTAACGTAAAATAAATCACCTAGGCCCGCCCCTTATCCTTTTACCTAAATCATAGATTGTGCTGACTACGGTATAAGTAAACTTAGTATAAGATGGAATGACACGAAAAAATTGTCAAAGGGTCTGAATATTGATTGTAAAAAATCATTGGAATTATGACAAAGGGCAAACACAAACATTGCCATGAGACAGAAGTTAAGATTTATAAAGTTAAAAGCTTTATATTAAAAAAAAAGGCGTTCATAAGAATATTAGAACCGTTTTTAACAATTAAATTTCTAAGACTTCTATATCAATTTTATATTTTTTAAAGCGGTTACACTAAATTTTGGGAACTCAATATGGATCAAAAATCTTAAAAATTGGTCTAAAAGTGTTTAGTAGTCATTTAAAAAATTTTAAATCCGGCAATTAGCACAAGAGCCTCAAAACTTAAATTCCTCCTCGATAAATTACAATACTAATGAATATTTAACTAAATTTATAAAATGCAGTAAAATGTACGAATTAGGAAATAGCCGATAGCGAAAATAGGTTTTATAAATTACGAAAGTCTGTAAAAAAAACGAAATTAGCTTTACTAATTATGGAATCATTTAATTATGATATTTATTAATTACGAAATGATTACTTAGAAATATATTTAGAACAAAAAGAAATGTATGTAGGTCACACGAATAGAAAGACGATTTTATGTAAATATTAATAAATATGAAAATTTCTCCTCTGAATTATAATTTATTAGAATAATCTAAGAAACCTTGCTAACCTAGCACCTGCAAATATAATCACATGTGGTGTTATTACCCCTATCTTTTTTTCCATAAGGGCGCAGCTTAACCGTATAAGACTTGCCTCTTTTAACGCGAGGGGCCAGGTTGGGTAAAATAAGATTTAACGCACCGGCGATTTAGGTGTGGACGGCTTTGACGTTTGTTGACGGTCCCCACACAATTAAGGCTCAACGCTACTTAACCTTAGTGTAGATCACCACACAAGCTCTAATGCACTTAAGTTCCTTCGACCTATAGCACAGTCAACAAACTTTTTTAGTTATGAGTTAACTACAGAGATCAAACCTTCCAAGAGATTGTCAAATCTACCGTTTTCTAATCAAACGTAATAAGTCAGCTGTAAACATTGAAAATTAGAATAAGTAACAAATAAATAATAAAAACAAAAAAATATTGAAAAAACAATTAATATTAATTTTAAAACAGTTACACTGTTATTTTTAGACCTTAAATAATATTTTTATTAAAGATTATTCGGTTCTATTTAGGTTTGTTGCCAAATATAATGTAAAATTTAAAATTTTATTTTTCATTATTTGAGATAATAAATATAAGTTTTAAGGTCATGACGAAATTTGAAAGAGGAAGTTATTGTCATAATAGAGATTTGGGACCAAATGGGAACGGTTATTATTGTTACTCGGGGGTGTTATTCAAACATATTGGGGAGGTTATTATTATTATTATTATCATTCGGGCGTTAAACATTTGGGGAGAAAAAGATCAATTGTTATCATTTATTTGAGGATTGGGGCATTAAGAATAAGTAATAAATACTTGTAGACTTTTATATTTATTTCAAACAATTTATTATTCCATTGCTTCAAAATATCGAATCTCCACACGCAATTCCTACCAGCACCAAATTAACACAAATAGTTTCTTTTCACCACGAAAACCGAAAACTCAAAACTAACAACTGAATTAATTTTCCTTCTTTTTTTCCAATCACGTCTCGTGACCTCTCGTGCGCGCAAGGCACGCGTGTGCGCGCGTACGGCAGATTAAAAAAAGATTAATTTTTTCGTTTTAGGTATCGAGGTCGCAATCTGTCAATTTATTCAAAAAAGGCCATTTAATATGGAAGGATCTAAGGAGTCGAAGGCGGATAAACTACGAAAATCGGAAAATATATGAGATAAGGCCATCATGGGAATTATTTATTTACAATGAACTCTTTCTGACATTGATATTTGTCGACTTGTTTAGCTAAGACTATTTTTGAATTTTAAATTTATAATCAAGTGCCCTAATTTTTATTTAACTTTGTCAAATAAGCATCATTTACTGGCACCTAAAAAATAAATGCTTTATTAAAAAATTGAGTATGAAATCTTTTTTATCGTGAGCCAATTTAGTTACTATATAATGTCATGTCATGGCGGTAGGAAGTTGGATTAAGAGCATTGGTTTAATTTTTGGGCTATATCATTTTCAGCCCGTTTTACAAACGAAATACATAAACCATTAAAAAACACAAAAATATTCTCCAATTTTATAAAGTTGAGCATTTTAAAATGTATGTAGTTTAGATTTATTCAGTAGCTTATCTTTCGTTGCCGATTTCGTTTAATATTCATTTTACATACAATAAAATTATTCATGTTTAGCTAGATCATAGATTTTTATATAACAAAGATTGCTACCCCCGTATTAAATAATACTATCGGAGAGGCAAGATTGGTGGACAAAGTTACAAGAAAGTTTAACATTAGTTTTTGGAGCGTATAAATTTTGATTCACAGGTCAACAAATATCAATGGCACAACCGTGAATTTTAAGAAAACATAAAAGAATATATCTCCATGATGGCCTTATCTCATATATGTCTTACTTAGTTTCTGCCGTCTTTGGCTCATTAGATCGGTCTCTAACGAAAAATGGCCTTTTTTGACCAAATTGACAGATCTAAATATACCCTAAAAAGAAAAAATTCAAAAATCTTTTTTACTTATATAAATCCCTTGAAACTTATATATTTTAATCACAAATAATGGAAAATAAATTTTATTTATATATAAAGCTCTTACATCGGCATTTAGATAATACAAAATATTTCGCGTCCAAACTTAAATACGACACAATATATTATCGGTTTTTAATAAAAATTTTATTTGAAGTTTGAATTTAACAGTTTAACTGTTGTAAATATGCAGAAAGAAATTTTCAATTTATTTTAATTTTTTAATCTTTTTTATGTTTTTTTGGAATTTTTTCTAAAATTTTTAATGTTTATAGCTGACTAACTAAGTTTGATTAGAAAAAACGGTAAACGGATTTGAAAATCCCTAAGATGGCAGGTTCGATCTCCGTAGTTAGCTCATAACTCTCAAAAATTTTTGACCTGTGTTATATAGAAAGCTTTAATTTTAATAATTAATACATATAAGTAAGTTTTTGCATTATGCATTTATAAAACGTTGCAAAATTTTTAGTAGCATAAAAAAATATTTTTTTGTGTCTTTTATATAAAAATTAAAATTACCCTAATTTTTGGTAATTTTTAGTTTTTAGACTAAAATTGTATATAATTCATACAATAAACAAAATATCTTCTCTCCCATCTGAGCTAATGTTAGTTGACCACCATAGCATTTATATTGAAAGTTTAACGTGAAGCCATTTTTGTATAATAAAGTCTATGAGCCAGATATAATTGTATGACAGCTAGGCGTCTTACCTTGATAAGCCCCAAATTAAGTTCTTGTTCTGCGAAACGTCGCCCAATGCACATTCGTGGTCCGTGCCCATAAGGAAGTACGCAAAATGGGTGAAATCCTTTTTTGTTACCATGCTTAAACCATCGTTCGGGTCTAAATTGCTCGGGTTCTACAAAATATTCGGGGCTTCTCGACATCACTAAATTTTGTGTTATTAGTGGAACCTAATTTAAATATAGCATAATTGATACATCAACAATGCGATTGATTGACAATTCCTATTCGAAAGGCCGTAATATTCTGGCTTATCAGACAAATTTTTAACATAGGCTCAGCCCGCCTGACGGGCTAAAATTACCGAACGGTTCCAAACAATTATATTAAGCTATAAATTTTTGTGTTATAAAATTACAAATCAAATATAGTGTATCTAATTACACAGGTCAACATATTTTTAAGAGTTATTAGTTAACTACAGAGATCAAACCTGACATCTTAGGGAATTTCAAATCCGTTTACCGTTTTTCCTAATCAAACTTAGTTAGTCAGCTATAAACACTGAAAATTTATAAAAAATTAAAAAAAAAAACAAATAAGATTTATAAACAAAACAAATAAATCGATTTTGTTTTGCATATTCGCAACAGCTAAACTATTAAATTCAAACTTTAAATAATATTTTAAAAATCGATAATATATTGTGTCATATTTAAGTTTGGACGCCAAATTTTTTTATTATCTTAATGATGATGTAAGAGCTTAATATATTAATAAAATTTATCTCTTTTATGATGATAAATATAAATTACAAGGAATTTTTATATGAAAAAAAGATTTTTAAATTTTTTCTTCTTAGGGTATTTAGATTTGTCAATTTGGGCAAAAGATCATTTTTCGTTATGGACGAATCTAAGGAGACGGGCAGAAACTAACAAAAACGGAAAATATAATGGTCAATTCCACCTCAATCCAACAAGTCCGGGAGGGGTACCCCTTTTGATTTGACTGAAATTTTGCACGGAGGTAGTATCTAAGGGTATCTCATAATCTGGAAATTTTTCTGACCGGAAGTGATTTTTGACGGAGATAGGGGCAAAAGAAAAAAAATGCAAGGTGAATTTTCACATTTGATGCAACTTTGGGAGGTTGTAAGTCAAAAAGTATTATAGAATTTTTTTATTTTGAAGAGGACAATAAGGGCTATCTTGCATGTGTTTTTAATTTTGAATAATTTATTTTAAAATTTTACAATTATATGAAGAATATTAAATTTAAAATAACTAAAAATGCATTTTCTTAAATTTCTTGAAAAATTGCTATAATATACTTCTTAATATTCTTTATAAATATTCGAACTCAAAATTCGGAGACCGACTTTTTTAAAAAATTCAAAAAAATCATTTTTTTTTGATTTTCAGACAAAAATTTGCTCCCTGCACTATATTAAAATATTTAAAAGTGCCAAATTTGATTATATATAGGAAGTTAGACATAGAAGCCATTATGTTAGGCTATAACAGTTTTATTTATTTAATTCATAATATTATCAATTTTGGAAAGAAAAAGGGAACTTCAGATTAAAAAAATTGATAATTTTCAGTATTTTACGCCTATCTTCAGAGCCGACTTTCTGGGTCACTACCAAACCAATTTGAAAATTTAAAATTGCAATTTATACATACATAAATTTCCCCCAACATTTTACAATGTACCCATAGCTTTTTATGAAATAAAAACAAAAGTTTGCCAAGTTTTTTGAAATTTTAAGGTGTAAAAAATAAAAGCTTAAAATTTGAATGCTTACATTTGTTAACTTTTATTAGTCCTATTTAGTTTGATGAACATTATTAGAAATTGTACATAATATTTAATATCCTCGGCAAAATTCAAATAAATCATTAAATTTATTGTATAAAAAAATTTTGGGAGGATTTTAGAAAAAATAATAAGGTTAAAAAATTTGTAAAAATTTATTTTTTTCCTTTATTCAATAGTTAAATAAAACAGCCTCAACAACGTTAAGTCTGATAAAAAAAAGTAAAATAGAATATATTTGGTTTATTTAGAATATTATGTTTTAACAGATGTTCTTTTTTTATGATTATCAACAAACTTAAAATAAACGTAAAAAGTCAATTATTTTATGAAACCTAGTTATATGGTTTTTTGATTATAAATACATAAAAGAAGTCAGTTATAGGGTTAAACAACTTTAAATGATTATCGGGCAGAATTAGCTTCAATGATGATTAAGACTAAATATTAGACCTAATTTAATATAAATAAAATATAGACATTTAGCCTTTTTTACTAATTTTTACAAATGCCAAATATGTTTTTGAAAGGCTATTTAGTACAAGACAAACAATATATATCTAACCGACCTTAATAAAGTTTGAAAACCAACAATTGTAGTTCCAATTACATCTTAGTTTTATAATATAGACGAACTAGATCTATAGAAAGAGGAAATATCACTGTTACTTGATTCTATAGGCATATGGATTTGGGCATTGACCTAAAGTTTTTTATAACTTAATGTGTTCCTAACGAATTTTAACACAAGAATATGTTTTAATCACAGGCACGATTCTAGACCCCTTTTGGGGGGGGGGGGGGCAGTGCCCCCCCCCCAAAAGTTTTTGATTGCCCCCCCCCCCAAAATAATTGAATTTGCCCCCCCCAAAAATACATAGTAATTTTATGTTTGCCCCCCCCCCAAAAAAAATTGAATTTGCCCCCCCAAAAATACATAGTAATTTTATTTCTTCCACATAATATAATTAAATTTGCTCCGTCAAAAATATTTAAAAAATATCTTAAAAATATTTACTTTTTTTAAAAGTGTTTTTATTCTTTAATACTTCTCATCCGCAAGAGAGATCAAACTAACACAGAAATATATAGAAAAATTTGATTTTACAAAAAGCTTTATATTTGTGAAAGCAATTCATAAATATATGCCTAAAAAATTTTCTCACTTGTCATCAATCTATTGTTTGAAGATAATCTAGAACCAAAGAACCTGATCGCACAATGCTACGATGGGGCGAACGTAATGCCCGAGGGGAAAGGGGTTGTTTAAGTATTTCTAAGCAAAATAGCTGGTTACCATGTCCCATATATTCACTGCTTGAACCACCGATTGCATCTTGTAAAAGATTTTCTTGAAATTTTAAGTGAAGGAAATTTTTTTTTGATTTTTTCTTCCCTTCATAAATTTTTTCAACATGATGCAATCAAGGAAGTTAGGGAATGCGTAACCAAACCCAGGCTGTTGCCCCATCGGTGGTGTCATTTTTTTTTATTACACAAAAATATTTAATTTTCTTTTAAAAATTAAAAATAAAAAACTTTTATACCTTCAGGTCACAGGGCCGAATCGGGGTTTTTTGACCATTATAATGATCTATTTATTTTTTTGTATTTAATTGAAGAATTATTTTATTTATTAAAAATAATTATAGATCAATTTCAATGCAGAACGATTTATGTTTCTTTTCTGATTTAATACACCATTGTTTGTTAGAAATTAAGAAATTAAAATACATCTGAAGATTTATTCAAAAATTGTTTTTATATTAATACTTTTTTAAATGACAACAATTTATCTATGGATAAAAGAAAAACTAAACCTAAAGATTTTTCTGATTTTTATTTATTTTCTACGCATTTAAAAATATTTTAAATATTAATGATGAAGTAAAAAGTATTTATTTTAATTTATATATTGATACTTTTGATAATAGATTATTTACCGATAATAGTTATTTAAAATCTTTAGATTCCCTTTATAAGTTTGATTAACCTTTATTTTAGATATAAATAAATTAGAGCCTCTTTTAAAAATAAGTAATATTGATAAAAATTCATTATCTAAAGAATTGACGTAACCAAAAATTTTTTAATAAGTAACTTAATAATTACAAAGAATTTATTACTAATGATTTTGTTAAATTTTTATATGATTTCAAAGATGCGTTTTCTAATCTATTTAACATTCCCTATTTTGTTAATTGGCTCTTCAACGTCGAGTTGTGAGGCCACATTTTCTTTAATAAGAAGGATGACAACTTCTAGCTGTTAAATAGTGACCTGCGTAAAGGTGATTTGGTTCTTCTAGGACACCAAAAATCATATACTGGGGCGTTGAATTTTGATGAATTTTATAATTTAATCAAAACAATTGTTAGCATAAAATTGTTAGATTAATAAATGCTCATAATCAGCCAATTATTTACTATTTTAAGACATGGTTGCAATTTTTTTATGCGCATTTAACGTTTATGTTCATGTTTTATTTAATTTTATACCCTAATATTAACCCATTAGTGCCGGATGTTCCACTTTTGGAACATCAACTTTGAGGGGTCATAACTTTGGTTTGGAATAAGATTATAAAATAAATTTAATATCAGTGTAAAGATCAAGTCCTTAATTATATAGAGAGATAATTAAATTTAAAAAAAAATGTTTTTTAATGAGCTAAAATGCGGTTTAAAAAGTGCAAAAAAATGGAAGATTTTTTTTCACTTTTTAATGGCCCATAAATAGGGCTATATGATAATTATTTAAAGATTAAACAGTTGGGGTTTCTAAAGGATCATAAGTGTTATATTATGTATAAATTTAAATAACTTTGGCCTAACCTATCAAAAAATATTAAAGTTTGAAAATTTTTGTTCCATTTTTGGAACATCCGCACATGATATCTGATTTTTTAGAAATGTTAAAAATAGATTTTTCTAAGAAAAACGACTTAAATTTTACTCAGCATAAAAGCTTAATTCTTTTTCACAACTTTTTTTAAAAATAGTTCCAGCTGTTCTTATTTCTTATTATGCCCGTTTTCCAAAATCTTATCAACGCTCTTGATTTTGCTCATCCAATTGGGAAGAAGAAATAACCGTGATTCCTCCAGACAATTTTGGGGATGTGACGGACGAAGAACAAAGTGTGATGATTTGGTCGTGAATGTCAAAACTGATGTTGCTGGAACATTGGAAATTTTTATTCCTAATGAAGAATTAGATGAAGATAAAATGTCAATTGGAAAAAACACAAAACTTTAAATCGTAGACTTGCTGTAGATCCTCTTAATAAATTGTCACTATTAGAATTTAAAAACTTATCCCCTTATAATCTTTTTCGAAAATTTTTTGATGATCGTATCTATGATTTAATTATTGAACAAAGCAAAATATACGCTTATCAAAACAACCACCATTTTATAATAGTCATATGGGGGGAGTGGACTTATTAGATCGATTTCAAAGCGATTACCGTCCTCAACTACGTTCAAAAAAATGGTGGTGGTGCATTTTTTCAACTTCTTAAACATGGCAGACGTCGCTGCGTGCGCTTTCACATTCATTGCGGCGGAAAAAAGTCATTTAGAATTCAGACGCGATTTAGTTAGAGAAATGCATTACATACAAAATCGCCCCTTTCGTATAATTTCTGGGAGACCTCACGCATCATTGAAAACTCTGGATTTAACCCATATCCTCAATAAAGCTGCTAAACAAGGCCGGTGCAAGCTCTGTAAGAAGAACACGCTTCTAGAATGCCAGAAATGTGAAGTTTTACTCCACAGAAAATGTTTCGCCGATTTCCATAAAAAAGGACTATAGATGTGCCGGATGTTCCATTTTTGGAACAACGCATAACTGACCGCAAATAATTTTATACAATTTTTTTATAATGGATTGTTTATATATGATGTCTAACAATAAATATTATCGCAAAATTAATTTGATTTTCAAAAATTTTTGTGCCTCCGGCACTAATGGGTTAATTACTAGTTGTATATAACCAATTTTTTTTTTTTCATTGTTAGCTTTTTGCCATTGAGGCAGTGAGCTCTTTCAATTTAAGTCTCCATTTGTTTCTATCTCTACACTCATTTCTATTTAGATTGTGACATCTCATGCTAGCGTCTCTTTGAGACCAGGTGAGTTTAGGTCTGCCCCTTTTATTCTTGCCTTGCACTTCAATTGCATTTACCAGATTGCTTAGATACCCGTCTTTTTGCCTCATAACGTGTCCAAACCATCGGAGTCTGTTGATTTCGACTTTATTTTGTATGGGTGTTATGTGTAAACTTCCAAGTATATGATCGTTGCGGATCTTGTCTTTGCGAGTCACCCCGAAAAACATCCGTAGCATGCGCATTTCCATCGTTTGTAGTATTCTTTCATCGCTTTTCCTTAACGCTGTTGTTTCTAAGCCGTATGTTATTGCCGGTTGTACTATGCTTGAGTAAGCCTTGCCCTTAACTTTTATTGGTATATTTTTGTCGAACAGGACACCTGTCAACGATCTCCATTTTAGCCACCCAACTTTGAGTTTGTTCCTAACTTCTTGCTCGACGTTTTCATCGGATTGTAGGTAAGCACCTAGGTAGGTTGCTGTTGGCTTTGATTTGAGAGACCAGTCATCGTTACTTACCAGTTGTTCACCTTCTGATCCTCCGAAAACTATCAATTCAGTTTTGTCTTTGTTAATTTTTAGGCCTAGCTTTTCAATCGCTTTTATCCAATTATTCAGACTTTCACACATCTCCTGCGGGTTTTCAGCCATTAGTAGAATGTCGTCAGCTACAGTATGTGCCACGGTGGATTTGTGGCAACGCTCTTTGAGATCACGTCCATCACCGGATGAATAGTAGGGGACTTAGGGCCAACCTTGGTGCACACCTTCATTAATTGTAAATCCTTTCGATGTTCCTGACGAACTCCTTACATACGTCAAATTTCTTTCATACATACTCTGAATCAACTTGATATACATCTCAGGAACATTCTTTCTCCTCAAAGCCCACCATACTACTGATCTTGGAATTTTGTCGAAAGCTTTTTCCAAATCAACCAATGTGCAGTAGAGCTTTTTATTCTTTTCGTGAAACGTTCTGCCATGTTGCGCACGCATGAATCGCGTCAATTGTCGACCTTCCTTTCAGAACCCGCATTGCTCAATACCTATATCGATTACGTCTCTTAATCTGGCTTCTATGACTTATTCGAAAAGTTTGAAAGTATGTGACATTAGTTTGATGCCTCTGTAATTGTGGCAGTCAAATGCGTCGCCTTTATATTGAAGATTGGAATAATGTAGCTTTCTTGCCAATTCGGAGGTATTTTCTGATATGTTAATATCGAATTGAATAGAGTCGTTAACGCCGAAATTCCCTCATCTCCTAAAGATTTCCAGCACTCAATGGGTATGTTGTCGGGACCTGTCGCTTTCCCGTTTGAAGTTTTTACATATATATTCTTCCAAATTAGCATACTTCTACAATTTGTTTTCATGATAATCAATCTTAGTTTACTATTCATTTTCTAAAATCTAAAGTTTTATGTAGTTCATTTTTATCATTCATGTATATCATATTTTTAATTTTCATGCGCATTGATACCAAATGATAAAATTATATTTAAAATTAATTTCCAAATCTCATATCTTTTTAAGCAATTGATATTAGTGAAAACAATTAATTTTAACTTACATATTCAAATTATAAGCGCAATCATTTTTTTTATTTTATGAATATAATAAATTACTATTAATTCGTTAAAAAATTTGGAACATGGATTCTATTGTTGTATACATGTATATTTTTTGCCGTGACCGAAGGTCACGGCCAATTTTGCCGCCGAAGGCGGCAAAAAATTTTTTTCTGCTCCCCCACGAGTTTTTTTTGCCCCCCTAAAATGGAAAAGCTAGAATCGGGCCTGTTTAATCAATATAACAAATTACAAATTTAATTAAAATAATGGAATGATTTCATAATCTCCTTTTTTTGTAATTTACCTATCTCGTACTTGATTTTCTATACATAACATATATACTATTTTTTTAAACCTTAAACAGGCAAATTATGACTGAATATATAGGTTCTAGATATTATTAGTTAATTATGCAAAAATAATAAAAAAATAAGCTTGCACAGACGAATACAATCTGCGTTAGTTTTTTGAAACCTGTTGCTGTTTTTTGGCAAATTTAGGTATTTTTATTGTAGAAGCGTCAATATCGAATGAAAAAAGCTGGAGCTATTATATGTTATTAAGCGGTATTTTATCTATAAAATGAATGTTAAATATTAAAAAAAGGTTGGCTGGTTAACCAGAAAGTCGATTTTGAAAAGAGACAAAATATTCACTTTTTTGGTTTTATTTACTTTTTTATTGTAAATTTAATAATAGTAATAATCAAATAAACAAACTATTATGGTCTAACATAATTGCCCATATGTTCTGCTTTTTGAATAATGTCAAATTTGGTACATTGGCATATTCTAATATAGTGCAAAGGACATAAATATGTCCCAAAATTAGGGCAAAAATTTAATTTTAAATTTTGTAAAAAGTCATGCCGGTCCCAAACTTTTTAAATCATATGTTAATTAACATTATTAATATTATATAAATTTTTCAGAAAATTCAAAGGTACGTTTTTTGTGTCTAAACTTGACTTTAATTTTTTAGTAACTTAAAAAAAAATTTTTTTTAAAAATTTTTTGCGTCTAAGGTAGCCCTTATTACAATCTTCATAATAAAAAAAAATTATGACTCTAGCTACAATACTTTTGATGATATGCACGCAAAGCTGCCTCAAATTTTTTTTTTGCAAAAAAATAAAAAATATTTTTGCTCATATCTCGGTCAAAAATCACTTCCGGTCAAAAAAAATTTAGGTTTTTATCAGCACCCAAGGACCCTACCAGTGTGCCAATTTTCAGCCAAAACTGAGACTTCAAGGGAAAAATTTTGTCGATTTGAGGTGGAATTGACCATATATGAAATAAGGCTATCATGGGGATGCATTATTTTATGATTCCATAAACTTATTTTTTGTGACATTGATTAGTTGACCTGTGTTATTACACACTGTAACTGTATTTAAGTCTTTATTAGCAATAGCATATATGAGGCAATTATGAAGTAAAAAAATTAGGGCCAGCTTAAAATTATTTTTTCTCATAGTCCCAGGCTAAATCCGGCCCGGTCTCGCCGACCGCTGAGTAGGCGAGCGAGTTTTTGGGTTCAGAGTCGGGACCCTAACCCCCCGGGCCGGGTCGAGTTTTAAAAGGGCAGGAAATGCCGAACGGGCCAGGCCTGAATAAAAAAGAAGTTATGGGTCGGGCCGTATGGACTTATTAACTTTTGCCAACAAGATCTATAGGGGAGATCGGGGCGAAATGGTTGGTGGGGTGAAATGATTAATGGATATATCTCTGCCAAAAAATATTCAATATATATAAATTTTATATATGTTGTAGATCTTTAAACAAGCTATCAATTCATTATATTTTTACATATACATCTATTTAAAAAAATTTAGAAAATCTCAATTGAAGAAAAAATGCTATTTCAAATTTATGTTTTAAGCAACAATAATTTTGCTTTATTTTTAATAAAATGTTACCTCGAAAATATTATTATAATTAAAAGATATAAAAAACACTTCGTTGTAAGAATATAATACATTTTTAACTTAAAACTTAATATTATTTGAACATTATTGATTTTGCAAACACTACTCAATGCGGGGCCCCGTTCATTTCGCCCCACGCCGAAACCATTCATGCGTAATTATAAAAGAAAAAGTTTGAAGACAGATGAAGACATTTCAAAGAAGCCCTTATAACCTCAAAAAAAACAATGTAAATCCATAATTAGATTAGAAAACTAGCATATGAATATGCTGTCATATTTAACAAAAGAACCCCTACCAGTTGGATTGAACAAAAATTGGCTGGACCTGATTGGTTCAGCAATTTTATAAAAAGAATATAATTTCTATAAGAATGAATGTACCAGTCTAGCTAGGATATCCGGTTTCAATAAAGGCAGTCAATAATTTTTACCAGAACCTAATAGATCTAATGGAAAAATATAATTTTGAACCTCACATGATATTCAATTTAGATGAAACTGGTTTATTAACAGTTCCTTCACCATTTAAAGTGGTTGCACAGAAGGGTGTTAAGCAAGTTTATTACACATAATATTAATTAATTACTAGGTAAGAACAATTGTTTCTGCTGAAAGAGGCAGCCTTGTTACCATGTGGCAATTCCACCTTATTTAATTTTTCATAGAAAAAGGTTTAAGGTGGAATTAACTAATGGTCTTAATGGGAGTGATGGTTGTGGCAATTCATCTGGACGAAAGAAGAAGAGTTTGTGGGGTATTTAAGACATTTTGTAAAATATGTTAAATGTTAAACTGAAGATCCAGTAAATTGAATTATTATATTTTAAATAAAGGCACTTATAATTATGGATAACCATGTATCTCATATATCCATAAAAGCAGTGAACTTTCTTAAGATAATGTGATTAAAGTGGTCAAACTACCACCTCATTGTTCACATAGACTTCAACCCCTTGATGTTGGGATTGGGCCAATGGTAATTGATTTGATATAAATATTAATTAAATGATCTAAATCTATATTTATTTTTCAATATATAAGGTTTATTTGAAATTAAAGCTGTAAATTTAATAAATTTTACACACTTTCATTTTGCCCCATGGGTGTTTCATTTTACCCCGTATATGGGGCGAAATGGTTAATACTAGTGGGTTTATACATTGTCTAATATCTTTTTACAGAATTATATTTTTTGGCTAAACAAATTATTTTATAAAATATAATGAATTATCTATAAAATGAGCCATTAATTTTTTCTTTTGGATTAAAAATGTGTCAGCAGCAACGATTTTGCAAAAATATGTTCATTTCGCCCCGGTCTCCCGTAAATAATATATTATCACCCGATAAAGTATAGTATTTCTTCACTCTATATTTTATAACTCAAAAGCAAAAAATTTATAGCTTGCAACATAAAATTTCCGCGCCATATTTGTAACCTCGGGCGGGTCGTACCTAAATTGAATCGTTGGACGGCGGGCTGGAATATCAAGGCTTGGCTATAATACTAAACGTTGTGTTTTACGTTGCGTTATGCCGGACAAAACCGAATATTGTAATGTGATTTGAACAAGAACAAATTTATATCTTACTTAAATCAATTTAATTTGAACTACAGTGAATATTATCTTAATAATTTAATTTCTCCTTAATAATAACGATTTAAAATTATATGACTGACCAAGCACGTTTAAAAATTCCTTTGATAGACCATATTAAAATAATTTTGGCTGGAGGATAATTATATCCTACATGGGAGCCATTTAACCATTTATGTAGCAGACAAAAATATATACTGTCTGGTTCTCAAAACAAATCAAAACTAAATTATACGCCCAAGTGCGCTAAATGAGTTTAATCTACGTGTTAATTTATTTTTTAAAATAAAAATTTCTGTCAAGACACATAAACCCTACCTTTTATATGCCTTAAAAAAATTTATAATATTCTGTTGCCAAATTTAGTAAGTAAAATATTAATAATTTTGTAATTAATAAAAAAAACGGCGCTTCGCGTCGTATTTTTCTGGCCTTCAGCGCGCTGACGCATTTTCGTACTCGGGGCTCTTCGCCTCGACTCGTTCGTCTAGATCCGGGCCTACCCCTTCTTAGCATTCATTTAAGGTTGACAACGGTTGACTTACATTTTAAACCTTGTTATTATAAATATCTTATCATTGTCTCTTACAGAGTGTAATACGTTCTTACTACATATAAAAACATTGAAAATGTTGCCAGTCACATATTATTCCCAAAATAGCTTCAATAGGATAAAGGGATTTGTTAAAATTTAACCATATTAAAAACTTTTAATTATTTATGTGCGTTTTTTTGATAAGGTAAAATGTACCTTCACATGGCCCGCGCTTAAAACTATGCACGAAATCAAAAGCAAATTTGCCTGAGCCTGTTGTTTTCTAGATTAATACTAATAAGTTTTGCACAATACACCATTGAACCACGCTTTTTTGTATTTTTGGACACCCAGTCATGTATGATTCGTACATAAATTTTTTTAAATCACGGTCATTTTTCTCGTCAATTATTTTATCTTCCTCTAACTATGCAAAAATTTCTAAACACTTTAATTTCTATTATCCCAAATGTAATAAGGGCTGTATTTGGCAATGCCACATTGCTTGAATAGGTAGGCCTAGATTTATCCTTCAATGCAAAAACAAAAAGCGCATTAAATTTTTTTAAAAAATTCTCTGACAGCCACTTGTTAAAGATTGCGACAGTGCAGTACAATATTGTATGGGGAGACAAATTTAATGATATATCATTCAACCTCTAAAATTATTAGTTTAGGAGATTCAGGACCAAAATAAAGGCCTGATCAAAAAATTGTTTTTGCACTAAGTACATCCGCAAAACCAATTTCAAAGTTTTAAATACTGAATATATACATTATTATATTATCATTTACTTTTCGTGGAATAAATTAAAATGTTAGACATACTTTTCCATAAGTCCAATTCACTTATAGAATTTCAGCTATAACTTTAATGAAACTTGGTTTGAGGTTTCCCCCATACCATTCCCCATTTAGGGGTGCCCTACCCGATAGGGCTTTGACTCTTTTAACCCGAGCAAAAAATTAATATTGCCGACGGGTTAAAAAGTAAGATTTGCTCGCACGCCGGCGACCTAGGAATTTAGCCTAGGCCCTCACTTTAGGTATATCGTTTAGGGCCTACTGCCTAAGCAGGCTACTCAGGAGCTTCAAAGCGGTTGCGGATACTATTTTTCCGAAGAAAAAAGCTACTGTGTACGGATTGGAACTCTCAACCTCCTGCGTCTAAGACAGAAGGTTTGTCACTGAGCTAGAGCCGAAAGCTATAACTTTTAGAAATTTGACTTTTATAAATACTAAAAATTATAGCCATAAAACAATACTTTTAAATCTATGTTAATTAATTTAGCCGAAGAAACGACAATTTTTTAGCCATAGGCCATTAAATAAAACAAATACATCAATTTTTCATATTTATAAGCAAAATTAGAATATTTTAAACTTTATCAATAAAGATTTTACCCCAGTGGGTACTTGATATCCCGAAAGTACGATTGGGTGATCTAAAATACGAACCGTTCCAAATGCAACCGGGTTGAGTCTGAATGTATATATTTTAATTCATAAAACAATAGGTACATCAATATTTATTGCCTTAAAGTGTAATGATTTTTTTCATAAGGGAACGTTCAAAGCAATTTTGTAACAAAAAGAAAGGTTTTTTGATCTCTATTATGTTGAAATATATTAAAAATTACCTAATTATCCGAAAAGAAATATGATATTGTGCATTTAATCTAGACGGATTATATAGTAATAGTAATTTGGATAACCTTCTAAAAACGGCGTTATAATAATAAAAAAAACTATATTCGTAGTTTTGTCCTTGCATTTAAACAACTTTTTTTTGACAAAGATAAGTTTATTTTGAACGGGTCCTAAACATTTTTTTTATTATATCAAACAATTAAAACTTAAAGTTGACACAATATATACCTATACTACACAGGTCAACAATTGAGTTATGAGTAAACTTCAGAGATTAAACCCGCCATCTTAGGGAATTTTAAACCAGTTTACCGTTTTTCCAAATCAAACTTAGTTAGTCATGTATAAACATTGAAAATATTAGAAAAAAAGGTTAAAAAACCAAAAAAGATTCAAAAACAAAAATAAATTGAATTTTATTTTTGCATATTTACAATAATTAAACTGTTAAATTTAAACATCAAATAATATTTTTATTAAAAACCGATAATATATTGTGTCGTATTTAAGTTCGGACGCGAAATATTTTGTAGTATTTAAATGCCGATGTAAGAGCTTGATATATTAATATTTTTTTTTTCATTATTTGTGATTAAAAATATAAGTTACAAGGGATTTTAATATGCAAAAAAGATTTTTAATTTTTTTAGGGTATAGATCTGTCAATTTGGTCAAAAAAGGCCATTCGTTATAGACGGAATTAAGGAGCCAAAGACGGAAGAAACTAATAAAAACGAAAAACATATATGAGATTAGGTCATCATGGTAATGCATTCTTTTATGTTTTCACAATTCACGTTTCTGACATGAATATTTGTTGACCTGTGATATATTACATGATATGTGCCTCTTTCAAAATCCGTTTGCATTTCTCAAGTTCGTTAAGATTTTATTATATATTTTGTGATGAAGTTATTTTAAATTCAAAAGGAGGGGTTTTAAATTTAATATTTTTTTGCTTCTTTTACTTATTTGACTGGCTCAACTCATATCAATGTGGCTCATTTTAAATATTATATATTTTTGGTTGCTTTTAGCCCTATACATGTCCTAACTCAAATGTAAAATTTTAATCTAGGTAGAAAATTTTTCATATTAAAAATTGCTAATTCTATAGCCCAATTTTAACCAAACCCAAAATATAAGGGAAGTTTGATTCAAAAAACGGTCACGCCTTGACTCGTTCTTCGGGATTCGGGCATGCCCTTAAGCATTGATATGAGGTTGACAACGGCTGACTTACATGTTAAACCTTGTCATTATGGATTTCTTATTATTGTATCTTACAACGTTCGTAGAGGAGACAGGGGCGAAATGATCTGCGGGGCGAAATAAAAATGCATCCCCCCCCCTCCCCCTCCCCCCAAAATTAATTTTTAAACTTCAGATATAATTTAGATCTTTAAGCAGACCAATTATTTTGATCATTTTGTGTATGGGTATACAAAAAAATTTACTAAATGTGAAAAATATAAAATTTTGTGTAAAAAATTAATGAATGGGCTCATTTTAAATGTTCAAATGCCCTATTTGTAATTTATCTTAAAAAATGTTTATTAGAATTACTTATAATCAAAACAGATTATTAATTATGTCAACTTTTAATTTGTCCCCTCAATGTTTCATTTCATCCCATACATGGGGCGAAATGGTTAGTAACACTAGTTTGTTTTACCACTCACAATTTCTAAATGTGATAATTATTTTTAATTTATCTACCTAATTTAGAGAATATAATAATTTCTATATTAAATATTTAAACCAAAAATTTGGATGTAATATGTGGGGACAGAATCGATTTTGCAAAACTATGTTCATTTCGCCCCGGTCTACCGTATACATAAATAGGTTGAACATATTGCCAGTCACAAATTATTCCCACTTTAACATGAAAATAAATTTGGATTATTAAAATTTTTTCATGTGGCCCTAGTTCTAAATATATTCGTTTTTAGATATGGTAAAATGTACCTCCACCTAGCCAATCAAAAGCAATGCCTAAAATAGAAATTCACTAACGAGGAAGGTATTTAGGTTGGGGTGCCATATATTCTTTATATAAACATTGATATAGAAGCTTGATTTATTTTAAAATTTTATTAACAACGAAAATGCCTGTGCAGCACTTAATAAAAAAACAATTTTTTTGAATTTCCCAATAAAACTAATTATTGTAAAGGGTTGAATGATTTATCATTAAATTTGTCTTCGCAGCCCATATTTCTTGGTATGGCACAATCGCAATCTTTAATAGGTGGCTGTATGTTGCGGACAATTTTAGGGTAATTTATTAAAGAAATTTGCTGGGCTTTTTGTTTCTGCATTGAAATATATATCTAGGCTGACCTATTCAAACAAGGTGACATTGACCAATACACAGCCCTTATTACACAGGTCAACAATTTTTTGTTATGAGTTAACTACAGAGATTAAACCTTCCATCTTAGAGAATATCAAATCCGTTTACCGTTTTTCCTAATCAAACTTAGTTAGTCAGTTATAAACATTGAAAATTTTAGAAAAAAAGGTTAAAAAACCAAAAAAGATTCAAAAACAAAAATAAATTGAAATTTTATTTTTGCATATTCACAATAGTTACTGTTAAATTCAGACTTCAAATAATATTTTCATTAAAAACCGATAATATATCGTGTCATATTTAAGTTTGGACGCGAAATATTTTATTTTATCTAAATGCCGATGTAAGAGCTTGATATATTAATAAAATTTATTTTTCATTATTTGTGATTAAAAACATAAGTTATAAGGAATTTTTATATGCAAAAAAGATTTTTTAATTTTTTCTTTTTAGGGTATATTTAGATCTGTAAATTTGGTCAAAAAAGGTCATTTTTCATAATAGACGGATCTAAGGAGCCAAAGACGGAAGAAACTAAAAAAACAAAAAACATATATGAGATTAGGCCATCATGAGGATGCATTCTTTTATGTTTTCGTAAAATTCACGTTTATGACATAAATATTTGTTGACCTGTGTTACATTTGGGACAATTGATATCAATTTGTTTTTTTAGAATTTTATGCATATAGATGATAAAACAGGGAAGATGACTGTGATTTAAAACTGGTACGCATCATACCTGACTTGGTGCCCTAAAATGGAAAAAAACGTGGTTGTTTACTAGTAACAGCCTTGATAACACCTAGTTCCTTCCTCGTTAGTGAATTCCTATTTTAGAGGCAAAATTTGCTTTTGATTTTGGGCATAGTTTCAAACGCGGGCTAATAAAAGGTACATTTTACCTTATTAAAATACATAGATGTTAATAACTAGGGCTTTTAACATAAATTGTAATTATCCAAATTTGTCCTCATCCTGTTATTGAAGTTATTAGGAATAATATGTGACTGAAAATATTTAAATGTTTTTATGTACCACGATCGAACTATTATCTGTAAGATACAATGAATTTAATATGGTAAATGTAAGTGAGCCGCTTTATACCTCAGCAGGCCCGAATTTAGACGAACAAGTCAATGCGCGCGAAGTGGGAAGACCATGATGCGCAGCTATAGCGGGCCGAGCCGAAGGCGCGCAATAGCCACTAAATAACAAGTGATTTTAACATAAACAAAAATCTTAAATTTTGTTATTCTCAAGGTCGCAAAATTTCAATTTAATCGAATTCGACCATATTTTCTATTAGCCGAACTTGAGACTTTGAAAAACACAAAATATGAGATAAGAACATGATGGGTATTACCCCTAGTGTTATAATTTTTTATTACACTCATTGATTGTCGATCTGTGTAATAGTTATAACAAGATAAGGCAATATAAGATTTAAAACTTCGGCCCAGCCCGGCCCGTAATACAATAAATTCGAGGGGGTTCTCGGGTGGGTCCGCATCGAGTCGGACGGGCTTTCGGGTCCAGACTATGATCTCTTATCCATACACACATGTTTTACAACTGTATATTTAATCGCATATGTCTATCGTTTCTACTAAACTGATAAATCAAATTATCGTCTTGGACCCAAACGTAAGTATCACCGAGAAAACCCTTGGGACGAAAATATAATATCTAGCCGGTGGAAAGTAGAGATTAAATTGGGGACCCGAAACCCCGCCTGGCGCAGTGTCGGTCCTCTCGAAAAACGGGCCAAACCGGGCCGAGCCGATTTCAATCTAACATTATTCTATTGTGTTTTAATTATGACACTGGGGGTAATTCACATGATGGTCTCTCATATAAATTTTCCGTTTTTCAATTATTTTTAGTTCGGTTCTTTTCTTAGGTATATCGACCAAATTGACAGATTTTTCGACCTTGAGAATAACCTAAAGGGAAAAAATAAGTTTTTATATTAAAATCACTTGTAACATTATCTCAAATATTGAGAAAAAAATTTTAAGGTTAATCAAGCTCTTTTATTAATTTTAAGGTGATACAGATTATGTGGCACTCCCTACGTAGGACCGGATTATAGATTTTAAAAGATGATGGCACTCGTACAATAAAAAATACGACATTCAATATGGAGGATTTTGGTGGGCAATTAACACTGACTATGGCACAAAATAGATTTTTTACGAATTGTGGGCTAATTATAACAAAAATTAGTCGAAAGATTCAAAAAATAATTAATTTAGGTAATTTAATATTTTGAAGAAAAAAAAACGTTATAATTTTTAAAAAAAAAACATTTTTCTATGAATTTATTATTAAAAACTTAATAATTTGAATTAAATATTATTGTCTAGGCTATTTCTATATAAATACAACTCTGGATTTAAATAAAAATTCTTCAAAAACTAATTAACTTTGTCGACCGATTTGCCTCACTTTCGTATTGTTATCAAATATGGCTGTAGTTTATGTTATATAAAAATCTATGGACAACATATTTGGTTTAAATAGAACTATTAATTGAAGTTTAAATCTAGTAGTTTCGCTATTATTATAAAAATAATTTTTTTAGTAGTTTTCTGTCTTTAATTTTTTTTTTTATTTTTTTTTTAAATTTAAAAAAAAAGAAAATTCATTGTTTATAGCTGGCGTACTTAGTTTAATTCAAAAAAGGCTTAATAAAAATACTACGTTGGCAAGTCTGATCCATAAAATCAGCTCATAAGCTCTCCAATGGCCTGTATTACTAACAATAACTAAAATTGAGAAATTTATTAACACACGAGGGTATTACTTTTTTTTGTATTTTATTGTCAAGGGCGTAGCAAGTTGTAAAGCTTGGGGGGGGGGGGGGGGGTTTAAATAAAAAAATTTGCCGCCTTCGGCGGCATAGTGCGGGCATGTTTTAGTTTGAAATCTACTGATTCTTATGATTGTTACTTAATTTTGCTTTTTAAAATTTGAGTAATCATTAAGGACTTTTATAAATAATGTTTATATAAACAAACATATATGGTATTAAGAAAAATATTATTGATATATAATATGTAATAAATTTCTATATTAATGATACAATTATGTAATGAATTTATATAATAAAAATGGTTATATTCAAGTACACAACAAATATTAATGGAATATGCTTTTATATTAATGCTACATATTTTAAATGTAATTTAATTTTATATTTTATTGGTATTTTAGTTTGGGGGGGGGGGGGGGGGGTTTATCCCCAAACCCCCCTCCCCTCTCCTACGCCAATGATTTATTGTTAATTTTAACATAAAAATGTTTAATTTGTTATAAAAAAAAAATTTGGGACTTATTTTAAATTTCGGGCCGGAGTGGGTAAAATCAAAAAACCAAATTCTGGGCCTGGCCAAGATTAAATTACGGGCGGGCCGGGAATGAATTTTACGGCTTGGAACGGGACTTAACTATATGTACAACCATAATGAGGCTAAATGACCTAAGCCTTTAGACCCTTTTGCATATGACCAAAATGAGAGCTGATGCCAAAATATATGTCGCTGGTGAGAAAATCTTACCTTTTAAACCGGCAATACAAACTGGTTTATCGGATTTTAATAATGTGTATGGCGCACTTAAACTTGTTGAAGGGTTTGAGGGAAAGCCCAAAACTAATTATTTTATTCTATAACACTGTCAACTAAACGAGAACTGCTTTAGGAAACAAACCTATTGAATAATCGTTTACCGTTTCCTGACACATCCAAATTTTTAATTATTTGCTTAAAATAAAAACATTTTGCATTATAAATGGCTAATTAAGAATTTTGCCTAATTGTTAAAAATACCCTAGATAGGCTCTCAATTAATGGAAGTTATGATACCTACAAAAATGTTTTTGAAATTTTTTGAAAATTTAAAGCCCATTTTTTTGTAATGCAGGAGATTATTTTACAATTTAAATTCTAATGTCAACAGAATAATTATAAAATTATATTAGCCAATTTTATACATGAGCAGCAAAATCGTATCCTGTTTTATACAATTTTAAAAATAATTTATTTTGACTTTAAAAAAATAGAAATAACATTTTAATTTTTTTGCGCCATTTTTTTTATTTATAGTATATTGAATGACAACATAAACTAAAACAAAGAATAAAAATAAAATAGTTTATATAATTGCGTTGAAGCCTACAAATGACATTTGAAATAATCAAGAAAGGGGGCGGGATGTTAAATAAGTTAAATCAGTTATATTATGTGTAAAGATTTAGATGCCTTTAAGCTCTGAGTGGGTGGAATCTTAAAAATTAAAAATGTCCAAGATTGTCACCAATTATGCCCAAAAATTTAAAAAAATAAGATGTTAAAATAAAAGTCTATGAATTTGATGTTATAATATGGGCTTGAAAGATATTAAATTTATGTTCAATTAAGAGCTAGGCAGAGCTATACGACCACAAATAATGCTGAGCAGAGCAGTAGCTAGGTAGAAGGGGCAGGCAAAAAAAAGTTTATCGCCTCTGGCGGCAGGCTATTTTTTACGCCTTTGGCCTAAAATGAATTTTGGTTATATATAACACTGGTCGACAAATTTCAATGTAAAAAAAAAGTTTTTAACTCTGAAATAAAATGATATCAAAATGGCGTTATCTCATATATAATTTCCGTTTTCCGAAGTTTTTTTCTCCTTCGGCTATTTTGCTACGTACATATCAATAGATTTACCAAATTGATAGATTTCGCGACCTCGAAATTACAATAAAGAGAAAAAATTCAGAAATTTTTTTTTCACACTTGTAACATTTAATTTTTATCTACTGACCCCGCATACTTTGTTTTGCCATATAAAGGAATTCTTAGTGTGAGAATTTTTCAAAAATTAAAGTTTGAATGTCGCTCTTTATAAACATCAAAATTTAATACATTAAAAATCAATATGAATAAGTAAGCAAAAATAAATCCCTTAAAAAGCTACAACCGTCTTGCCAATTCCAGAACATTAGCGGTTATTGGAGTTCATATGAATGATGTGTAACGGCAATAAACTGTAGATTATTATTACTTCTACGAATCACAATTACTAGCACAACTGTACGCCAACCATGATACCAGCAATAGCGTCAACAACCAGTGCATTAAATCTACGAATGAGCTCTTTAACTGGTATTTTATCAGTTATGACAATAAAGTGATTATCACTTTGTATTTTGTGCATGTGTAATTTATTTCAACTATTCATTGTGCTCATTTAATAGTCTAGCTCGCCGAGGATGCGTCTTGCAAAAGGGGAATTTATAGTAGTTACAGCACCCAGGTAATTGGCAAGCTCGCTTCCGAAATCCTCACCGCCCATAAAGTAGATCTCTAAAAATCTATATACGTTTGGCATTGGCAGCGATAAGCCCAAATTTTTCCACCTCCTTACCAAAAGAAAAAAAAATGATAAATTTGGCCTTTGATTTTGAGTGTTGAATTAAATAGTTGACGACCATTTGTAGCATTATTTCTAATTATATCTGTGGCTCCAAACGATGTCATTGGGAAACATGGATTGAATATTTGAATTGACCACAGAAAAGGTTAGAATCTGGATCATTTTCGATGAGTAAATCGTTCAATGGTTTAGGTGGGGTTATATTAATGATACAATTATGTGGGGATATGCACTAAAAATTTTTAATTTGGGTTGGTATATGGCATGCTTGGGGGGGGGGGGGGGGGGGTTCTACCTCAAACTCTTTTTCCCCTCCCCCTCCCCCTTCCCTCCCCCTCCCCTCCCCCTTCCCCTCTCCTACGCCAATGGTTAAAGGTCATTTTAAACGAGTACATTTTACACCGAATAGACCTGCCGGTATTTGGCCCTAATAGGTAATGTTTTGACAATAAAAATTACTCTGCATAACTTAACCTCCAATTACTTTAATAATTTTTAGAAGTAATTCAAAAAAATAAAAAATTACATGTTTCTCTCCGCAAAAAATTTTTTAAAATTAAATGGTCTGATAAAAAATTAATATGAATAGTAAGCAAAAATAAAAATTTTCTATTAAAAAGCTACAATTAGGGAAAGCGCGGATTCTGGACCCGCAAGGTTTTTATAACTTGGCCAATATGCTTTTTGATTTATTGCTGGGTCCAGAAACTTTTGACATGTTTAAAAACATTCTGTTATAAAATTTTACATTCATTCAAAGTCAGTTTAATAGTAACCAATTAAATATTTCTACCCACAAAAAATGCCCAAAAAATTAAAAAAAATGCTTGGGTAAAGCACTCTTTCTATTAATGCTTGATAAAAGGGACAAACTCCCCCCATTCCCACCAATTTCAAATATTTTTTTTTCATGTTAATGGTAATAATTATAAAGAATGGCCTTCCCATTATAAAATTTGTAATGACGCTCAAGAATTTATAAAGGTCAAAGACAAATATATGAATGCTAAATTTTGCTGTTCATTCATTATGATCAGTGTCATAGCAAATATGCCTTAAGGCTCCATCCGGTTTTTCCCAGAAATTTTTATCCTTTGAAACATTTTGATCTCTTTATGTTTTTTTATCGACCCCAATGCAAAATATTTTTTAATATAAATCAGTTCTGCCGAACAAAACTGGGACCTAACACAAACTCGTACAACTTTACGATCGCCAACCATGATTCCAGCAACATTATCCAAAACCGGTGTATTGAATCCTCGAATGTGCTCTCCGGCTGGTTTTTATCAGGATTTATGACAATAGTGATTATCACTTTGTAATATTTGCATGCGTGATTTAAATATTTTCAAAAATTCATTGTGCTCATTCAATAGGGCCAGCTCGCCGACGATGCGTCTTACAAAAGGGGATTTGAGCTTATAGTAGTCACAACGTGCATCCGCGCGATTCGCAAGCACGCTTCCGGAATCCTCACCGCCCATAAAGTAGATCCTTAAAAACCTATGTGATTTGTTTGGCATTGGCAGCAATGAGCCCATTTTATGACATGGACTTTGATTTTGAATGTTTAAATAAATTGAACAGTTTGCAGCATTGTTTAATTATTTCTATGGCTCCAAACCATAAAGCCATTTAAAAGCATGAATTGAATTTTCGAATTTATTTCAAAAAGAGGTTAGAATCTGGATCAGTTTCGATGAAATGGTTCTAGTGGGGTTCATTTTCATAGTTGCACCTTTCCTGACGCGCAGCACATCCCGGCTGGCTCATTTTTATATTTGTGCGCAAGACAATGCGGATATTCTTTATATTCATAGCACCAATCATCACTTTTGAATGAACATAATATTGAATATCGGGCTCATATCCGAATAGAAGCAGGAATGAATCAGATGATAATGAATGATGGACCTTTTGGCGTTATTCACTTGGCTTGCGTCTCTTGATTGTTAAACGGCGGGTTTATTTTTTAACTAATCTTAAAGTTCAGTTCGTGCATTATCTGATTTTTTTGATGCATTTGCCTTATACTCACACGCGCAACAGTATATCCTCGCTGGATTTATTCTTCTGTTCTTTGGGCTTTTCTGTTTCTCATGGCAGTTCTATTTGTTAGACGGCCCAAATTAGCTCCTTGCTGGCAATAATGAATATTTGGAATAGAGATGGAATCAAATAAAATGCAGAAATAAGATAAATGGAAATAGAGAATGAATGAGAATTGTGGCATATCCTCGTGAGAGGATACGGGATTACAGCTGATTCTTTTTTTGTAGCTATGCGCTACAACAAAGGCTTGTTGGGAAATCTTGGAATAAGCAAGTCGTGCTGGATTGGAAGAAGCAAGTTGTGCTGGATTGGATAAAAAAAAAAGGTATAAAAGAAATAAATAAAATTGGAGGGTTTTGAAATATTTATTATTGACTTTTGAGATTAGTTTTGTATAAAAAAAGGGGGTAAGCAGTAGGTGTTAATTATCTCTACCTGATTACCAAAATAGGGTAAAAAAAATTAATTATTGGGAAAAAGTATAAGGAATAAAATGGAAAAAAAGCATAAAGATATAATTAATAATTTTTTTGGGGTTTGGAATTTTTGGGTAGAGGTCTCCTCCGTAGACGAGTTGAGGATACCTAATGCTTAGCCTAAAATATTAAGATAGTTTTTTGGGTAGTTAGAAAATAAAATGATAAATAGGTTAAATTAAGAAAAAATTTTGGGCACCCTTGATATAGTTAATAGAAAAAAAAGGGGGCAAGGATCAGCATAAGATCTCAATTTTATTCTTCTGTAGGTCTAATTTTTTTATTATTGTATTATAACTGTACGCATATTACTATTATAACAAATTATGCACATAATAACATATGCAAATTAATTGTTTTGAACTGCACGACGGGCCACGACTGTCATCAACAACGTGATGATGAATGCTTACCGCTTATTTGCAACTATTGGGCAAGGATTTTAAAGGGGGGAGATGTGGCATATCCTCGTGAGAGGATACGGGATTACAGCTGATTCCTTTGTTGTAGCTATGCGCTACAACAAAGGCTTGTTGGGAAATCTTGGAATAAGCAAGTCGTGCTGGATTGGAAGAAGCAAGTTGTGCTGGATTGGAAGAAGCAATTTGTTAGATGAAATTCAATTAATAAACCTTTTTCTAGCTATAACAAGAATGATTTGGCAAGGTTTTAAACGTGTAATAAAAATCGTAAACTTTCTTTAGTTTAAAAATATATATATGGTCAATTTTACCTCAATCCAACAAGTCCGGGAAGAGTACCCCTTTAGATTTGGCTGAAATTTTGCATGGAGGTAGTATCTAAGGGTATCTCATTACCTGGAATTTTTTTTACCGGAAGTGATTTTTGTCGGAGATAAGGGCAAAAGAAAAAAAAAATGGCAAGGTGAATTTTCACATTTTATGCAACCTTGGGAGGTTATAAGTCAAAAAATATTATAGCTAGAGCCTTAATTTTTTTTATTTTAAAGAGGACAATAAGGGTTATTTTGCATGCGTTTTCCAGTTCTATATAACTAAAAACCGTATTTATAAATTCCTTGAAAAATTATTAAAATATACTCCTTAATATTCTATATAAATATATGAACTTAAATGTCTGGGACCGCCATGACTTTTTAAATAATTCTAGAAAATAATTTTTTTTTATAATTGTATATAAGAAGTTAGACATAGGGGCAATTATGTTAGGCTATAACAGTTTTAATTTGATTTATCCTCTTGTTAATTTTGGAAAGAAAAAGGGAACTTCAGATCAAAAAAATTGGTAATTTTCAGTAATTTACTCCTACTTTCAAAGCGGATTTTCTGGCAAACTACCAAACCAATTTTGAAATTTAAAAATGCATTTTATACATAAAACATCGTTTTATAACATAAATTTCCCCCAACATTTTTAACTTACCCATGGCTTTTTATGAAATGAAAACAAAAGTTAGCCAGGTTTTAAAATTTTAAGGTGTAATAAATAAAAACTTAAAATTTGTAAGCTTACATTTGTTAACTTACTAGCCCTTTTTAGTTTAATGAACAACAAAAATTGTACATAATTCTCAATATTTGTTCTTGGCAAAATTCAATAAATTGTTAAATTTATTGTATAAAAAAAGTTTTGTGGGGAATCTATAAAAAATAGTAAGGTTAAAAATATTGTAAAAATTTATTTTTTTCTTTTATTCATTAGTTTTTGAATAAAACAGCCACAAAAAAGTTAAATCTGATAAAAAAAGTATTTAGAATATTTTTGGCCTATTTAGAATATTGAGATTCAACAGATGTTCTTTTTTTATGCATATCAACAAACTTAAAATAAACGTAAAAAGTCAAATATTTTATGATACACAGTGATATGGTTTTATGATATTATAAATACATAAAATAAGTCAGTTTTAGCGTTTAACAACTTCAAAAGATTATAACGAGCTGAATTAGCTTTAATAATCAATTTAGACTATATATTAGACCCATTTATTAATAAATAAAATACAGACATTCAGTATTTTTTACTAATTTTTATAAATGCCAAATATGGTTTTGAAAGGTTATTTAGAACAAGGCATACAATGTATATCTAACCGACCTTATTAGAGTTAAAAAACCAACAATTTTAATTCCGTGTACTTCTTACTGTTTCGTAGTTAAAACGCAAAAGAGAGACCTATTAAAGAAAAAGGAAATATCACTATTATTTGATTCTATAGGCATATGGATTCGGGCATTGACCCAAAGGTTTTTATAATTAAATGTGTTCCTTACAAATTTTTACACAAGAATTTTTTTTAATGGTATAACCAAATACAAATTTAATTAAAATAATGGAATAAATCTCTCCTTTTTTGTAATTTTTCTATCACGCTCTTTTGAGATTTTCTATACGTATATACTATTTTTTTAATACTTAAACAGGCAAATTATGATTGATTTTATAGGTTCTAATTATTATTAGTTAAATATGCAAATATAATATAAAAATAAGCTTGCACAGATAAATACAATCTGCGTTATTTTTTTGACACCTGAAAATTTGCTGTTTATTGGCAAATTTTGGTTTTTTATTATTGTAGAAGCGTCAAAACCCAATAAAAAAAGCTAGGCAGCTATATGTTATTAAGCGATATTTAATTTATAAAATGCACTTTAAATATTAAAAAATGGTTGGCTGATTAACCAGAAAGTCGATTTTGAAAACAGGCAAAATTTCACTTTTTCGGTTTTAAGGTTTACTTCTTCATTGTAAATTTAAAAAAAGTAATAATTAATTAAATTAAACTATTATGGTCTAAATTTCCCATATGTCCTGCTTTTTAATTATAAAATTTGGCACATTGGCGTATGTAGAGGGCATAAACATGTCCCAAAATTAGGGCAAAAAATTGATTTTTTAAATAAGTCTTGCCTGTCCCAAACTTTTGAAATCATATATTCATAATATTATTAAGGGTCATATTTTATAAATTTTTCAGAAAATTTAAAGATACGTTTTTTGAGCTATTTGTATCTAAACTTGACTTTAATTTTTTGGTAACTTAGAAATTATTTTGTGTCTAAGGTAGCCCTTATTACGATTTTCAATAAAAAATAAAATTATGACTCTAGCTACAATACTTTTAATGATACATGCGCGCAAAGTTGCCTTAAATTTTTTTTTGCAAAAAAATGAAAAATATTTTGGATCATATCTCGGTCAAAAAATACTTAGGTTTTTATCAGCACCCAAGGGCCCTACCAGTGTACTAATTTTCAGCCAAAACTGAGACTTGAAGGGAAAAAGTTTGTTGATTTGAGGTGAAATTGACCATATGCAGAATTTAAGCGAATTTTAGAACATATAATATTTGAAGGCAGAATTGATTTGGAACAGACTTATATGTATATGACAACTTTCCTGTCAAAATCTTGAGCGAAATCGGGAAATTTGGAAAATATTTTGGTGAATAAACTGATATTTAAAGTTTTAAAATAGCAACTTAAATTAGTTAAATCTTAATCTGTTTAAATAGTGGGAAAAGGCTATTATGCGAGTTTACCGGGTAAGAATACTAATATTAATATGGATTGGTTATAGGAGGCCCAAAATTTAGGTGTGTTTGTGTTTTTAACTGCCACATTTTAAAAGAATAAAAAGAACTACAAAATTTTGCACAAAATATAAAAAAAGGGCTATAAACATAAAGGTTTGTGATAGAAGGGTCAAATTTTAAGGTATATGTATTTTTGATGCCAAACCAGATAAAAGTATATAAAAAAAAATTTGTTTGAAATTGAAAAAAAAATTATAAAAAAACAAATAAAAATGCTTAGGGCGGGCGACCCATATGACCTTGGGGTATGAAAAATAGATAAGAACCTGGTCCTATTCTTACAGATAAAAAATTTGGTGGGAATCAGTTAAGCCGTTAGGAGGAGTATGTCAACAATGATTGAGACAACGAGATTTTTATATATATAGATAATGAGATATATATTTTTAAGTATATTATATCAACATTTAGGTTATAGAGATTATATGGCACCCTCACCTAAATAGGACACGACTTAATATGGGTTTTAAATGATAATTTAAAGGGTGGGTCTGAAATGCAAATACCGGAAGTCATCAATCATTTTTCGTACATTTTTGTTTTTTTATTGGGGTATTTGCGTTTTAGTATTTTTTACTTAATTTGACAGAAATTAATATACCCGCATCATTAATCATTTTTGGCGGGAAAAATAACTTTTTTTTATTTTTGGCTTAAATTGTTTTCGGTGTCCTTTTGATGTTAAAATTTTTGTTACACCTGGGTATTTGCGTTTCAGACTAAAAATTTTTTTTTTGAATATTTGATTTTAATCGACATTTTCGGCATTCCTTTGATGTTTTAATTAATTTTTGTTACACCTGGGTATTTGCGTTTCAGACTAAATTTTTTTTTGAATTGATTTTAATTGACATTTTCGGCATTCCTTTGATGTAAGAAATTTTTGTTACACCGGGGTATTTGCATTTCAGACTAAAATTTTTTTTTTGATTATTTTGATTTTTTTTCGGCATTCCTTTGATGTTTCAATTAATTATTGTTACACCTGGGTATTTGCGTTTCAGACTAAATTTTTTTTTTGAATATTTTGATTTTATTCGACATTTTCGGCATTCCTTTGATGTTTTAAGAAATTTATGTTACACCTGGGCATTTGCGTTTAGACTAAATATTTTTTTATTATATTATATTTTACAAATGGGCCTTTGTGGTTTGGGCGTTTCTGTTTTAGATTAAAATATATATTAATAGTTTCTGTTGTATTAGCTTTTGAACCATCTTAACCAGCTTATCAAACTTAATTCGTATATTATATTCTTTATTCTTATAAAAAAAAATAATCGTAATATATGTTATAAAATGGCAAAACAATTATTGTACATTTAGTGATATGTAAAATATAAAATAATAAAAACGATGCTGAAATTAAAAATATATGTAACAATTTAAGAATTATATTATATCATATTTATTAGTTTTCTATACAAAAGGTTAACCAAAATATGTAAAATATAATGACATTTTTAAAATATAACACATAAATTTAGGGCTTAAAGCCCGAGATTTTAAAACAAAATAGAACGTCAAATTATAAATAAAAAAGGGTCTTTAACTGCAGTTTAAAAATCCACACGAATAATAATGTATACGATATTCAATAAAGCTCTTACAAAAGCTAATGTTTTTGATTCTAAATTTTTAATATGCCCGCGTCACTTATTTAACATAATCTAATGTAGCAGAAAAAGATTTATTAATACTAAGAAATCGTTTCTATCCACAATTATTATTTTGCAGCAAACTAAGAAAATCAGCCTCAAATATACTCTTAAATTGAATGTATAAATAAACGTCTAAAATTTTTGTTAAAGTAGGTTTTTGAACAAAAGATACATAATTAACCAATAATATTTTGTACAATAATCATTAATCTAAATTGTTAACATCTCCAACTTTTATGCAATAAATTAATAAAACATATCATATTTTACAAAATGTCGTAAAATTTTAAAAGATTTTTTCAGATCTTTAAACATAAGATGAATGGTTTAATTCAACAAGAAAAGATTTCTCAACTTACATAGAATAAAATGCGCTAACAAACTATTATTTCTTTTTTTTTCGTTATTGTTTTTGGTGCCTTAGGGCTTTTACATTGTTGTGGTTTTTTAGAGCAGGGATTTGGTGTTTTAAAAGCTTTACTCGTTGATTATATATAATTAAATGATTGAATTATATCCTCTTTTCTTGCTGAATCAAACCATTATTTTAATGTTTCTTCTTCTTAATTCTATTAAAATTAATAACTCCCCTGAAGATTTCAGAATGTTCCCTTTTCGAAAATTACCAAATGATATTGTGCAATTTTCGTATAATTGTTATTGATTTATAGGCATTAACGATTGGGGATGCCAATCGACTATCCGTTCAAATACATGATTAATGGAACTGGTATTATTTGTTATTAAAAAACTGTCATATTCCATTGGCTAAAGGTCTAAATGCTTAAATGAAACACCTTCACACCCTTTTAAAATATGTAAATAAATAATGGGTAATTAGTTGTAGGCTCAGAACCAATATTCTCATTAAAACATTACATCGTTGCGAAATATCTCATTACTTATGTAAAACATGCAACTCCTACATTTCTATAAAATATTTTGTTGTATTGATAATTATTTGTCTAACTTTTAGACAAACACCTTGTTTTGTGGTCAAATAATCCTGAATATTGATTTTTAGGTGCCGCGTGCACAGTAAAAATTTAGAATAAAAAAAAAATATTTTTTAAAGCCTTTGTAATAGCTTTCCCTTGGTCAGTTACAAATATTAATTTAATGTTTGCTTTAATCTTTTCTAACTCGAATCTAAATTTTGAAAAAAAAAATATGAAAGGTTAAAAAATCACTTTGACCATGTAAAAAAATAGGCCTTAAAAAAACTGGACAATTGTTTGTCTTTTTTCGTTGAACTGCTAAATTTTTAAAAACAATTGCTGTCACAAATAATTTGCCTAAATTGTATTTTTGTCAACATGTAAATAAGCTGAATTAAATAAAAAGCATAGTTAAAAAAAAACGTTAGTTGGGTGTGGGTTTTTTAAGATATATACGGTTAGCAATAAAGGCTCAGCTGAATGAGTTAATAGTGAAAAAAATATTAGGAATGGCAAAAATGTCGATTAAAATCAATATATTAAAAAAAAATTAAGTCTGAAACGCAAATGCCCAGGTGTAACAAAAATTTCTTAAAACATCAAAGGAATCCCGAAAATGTCAATTAAATCAAAATATTCAAAAAAAAATTTTAGTTTGAAACGCAAATACCCAGGTGTAACAAAAATTACTTAAAACATCAAAGGAATGCCGAAAATGTCGATTTCAAATTATTAAAAAAAAATTTTAGTCTGAAACGCAATTAGCCAGGTGTAACAAAAATTTCTTAAAATTTTAAATAAATTCCAAAAATGTCGATTAAAATTAAAATATTCAAAAAAAAAAATTTTAGTCTAAAACGCGAATACCCAGGTGTAACAAAAATTACTTAAAACATCAAAGGAATGCCGAAAATGTCGATTAAAATCAAAATATTCAAAAAAAAAAAAATTGTCTGAAACACAAATAGCCAGGTGTAACAAAAATTCATTAAAACTTTAAAGAAATGCCGAAAATGTCGATTAAAATCAAAATATTCAAAAAAAAAAAATAATCTGAAACACAAATAGCCAGGTGTAACAAATATTTATTAAAACTTTAAAGAAATGCCGAAAATGTCGATTAAAATAAAAATATCCAAAAAAAATTATAGTTTGAAACGCAAATGCCCAGGTGTCACAAAAATTACTCAAAACATCAAAGGAATGCCGAAAGTGTCGATTAAAAAAAATACAAAAAAAAAATTTTAGTTTGAAATGCAAATACCCAGGTGTAACAAAAATTACTTAAAACATCAAAGGAATGCCGAAAATGTCGATTAAAATCAAAATATTCAAATAAAATTCTGAAACGCAAATACCCAGGTGTAACAAAGATTTCTTAAAACATCTGGAATGCCGAAAATGTCGATTATCAAAAATTATAGTCTGAAGCGCAAATGCCCAGATGTAACAAAAATTACTTAAAACATCAAAGGAATGCCGAAAATGTCAATTTTTCAAAAAAAAATTTAGTCTGAAACGCAAATACCCAGGTGTAACAAAAATTACTTAAATCATCAAAGGAATGCCGAAAATGTCGTTAATAATCAAAATATTCAAAAAAAAATTTTAGTCTGAAAAATACCCAGGTGTAACAATAATTAACTTAAAACATCAAAGGAATGCCGAAAATGTCAATTAAAATCAATATATTCAAAAAAAAATTTTAGTCTGAAACGCAAATACCCAGGTGTAACAAAAATTACTTAGAACCATTGGCGTAGGAGAGGGGGGGGGGGGGTTTGGGGATGAAACCCCCTCCAATCATGCCATATCCCCACCCAAATTAAAAATTTTTACTGCATATCTTCCCCCCAAACTAAATACCAATTAAATTTAAAATTAAATTACATTTATAATTCTATTAATATTTGGCAAAAATTTTTTTTTTGAACCCCCCCCCCCCCCCCCAAGCTTTACAACTTGCTACGCCCTTGCTTGGAACATCAAAGGAATGCCGAAAATTTCGATTAAAATCAAAATATTTAAAAACAAATTTTAGTCAGAAACGCAAATACCCAGGGGTAACAAAAATTACTTAGAACATAAAAGGAATGCCGAAAATGTCGATTGAAATCAAAATATTCAAAAAAAAATTTTAGTCTGAAACGCAAGTACCCAGGTGTAAAAAAAATTTCAACATCAAAAGGAAACCGAAAACAATTTAAGCCAAAAATAAAAAAAGTTATTTTTCCCGCCAAAAATGATTAATGATGCGGGTATTTGCGTTTTCTGTCAAATTAAGTAAAAATTACTAAAACGCAAATACCCCAATAAAAAAAATTTATGAAAAATGATTGATGACTTTCGGTATTTGCGTTTTGGGTATTTGCATTTCAGACCCACCCCAATTTAAAGTTTGAATGCAGTTAAGCTGTTTTAAAATCAAAAATATCAATATTTATATGTTTTTGGATTTTTTTTTTATATTTTGATTTTTATTTAGATTTTGAAAAAAAAATTTATGGTAATAGCTGACTTACAAATTTAATTAGAAAAAACGGTAAAGATGGCAGTTATGGTCTCTGTTGTTAGCTCATAACTCTCAAAATGTGCCCTATGTAATAAAGGACACTCAAAGCTATTGTGTTTTTTAATTTTAAAAACCATTTTGCACTAGTTTGTTTGTTAGATTAATTGAGCGTTGTTTTTGTTGTTATTATTAACAACTAAAATAATTATGGCCGTATCTTTTAAATATTCTCGTTAAATTCAAAACACTAGCTTTCAAAAGGCGTTTTTAATGAATTCGATCAATGGCTCGAGGCAATCGAAAATGCCTTTATATAAACATGATTTATGTGTTTTTATATTTATTTTTGGAATATGAAAATAGACATGGCCTAAGGCAGCTTGCGAAAAAAGGGTTTTCAATTACATCAAGCATTCAAAATCAAGTTTATTTAAAATTATCCTTTTAGTATTTTAAAATTTACACATTGCAATAAATGGAAACGTTACAACCCAGTTTTATAATACAAGTCAACAAATATCAATTTCAGAAAAGTGAATTTTATAAACGTAAAAATGCATCCCCATGATGGCCTAATCTCATATATGTTTTTCGTTTTTTTTAGTTTCTTCCGCCTTTGTCTCCTTAGAACCGTCCATAACGAAAAATGGTTTTTAACCAAACTGACAGATCAAAATATATCCTAAAAAAAATTTAAAATTTTATAAAAAAAATGTCTTGTATAACTTATAGAGCTCCCTTATATTGATAAAAGCCTATTAAAGTTATTTTTTAATAATTTGTTTTTTTTATACCATTTCGCAATGATTATTTTTTTTGATTATTTTGTTTAATTTATTAGGCCTTTTTGTGAGTCATAGCAACTTAAATTTAATATGGTAGCTAAATAAGCTGCAATCTTAGGTAAACAAATTTGCACAAAAAATTTATATACATGCAACATTTTAAAAATATAGTATTTAAAGCTTTAAAACATTTTTATATATAAATCGATAATTTTTAGATAATGATATAAAAATTTAAATATAAAATAAAAATTTATTAATTATTAAGGAGGTTTTAACATTTAAAATATTAAAACAATGTTTTTATATTCAAATAATCAGTGAGAAATTTCAGCGAATATTCCAGAAAGCAGGTTTATAAATTATACCAAATGGAATTATCAAAGCTGTTAAAAACACCAACCATGCTGCAACTCCGGTTAATTTTTAAACAATCATAATTAAAACTAGAGAAAAAACAAAATTTCTTATCTTGACGTAAGAGATTAAAAACGTATAAAATTATTAAAACATCCTTTGAAATTCTGATTTAAACCAATGTAAAGTTTTTTCAGCGAGAATACTTTTCTTGATTAAATTTGTAGGTGTGATTTATGAACGTAAATCAGATAAACTTAGCCACTGATCGCAAATAACATTTTATACCTTTCATTGTACTGAAACTACGCTCGGCCGCAATTAATATTAGATTCTTGACACCATCCAATAAACTTGCATGGCTGTCTCATTAGAGGAAAGTTTTCCGTAATCTGTTTCCTTTTCCCAATGTTCTCTCCATATTTCAAACTCACTTTTAATGTTATCTAAGCCATAAAATACTTTTTTATCTATTTCGTAATTGTTTAAATTGCAAAAAAATGTAGTGAACTTTAAAAAACTTTAAAAATTAAAAGAGCCTTCCTCCCAAATCTAAGATTTGACGCGGATAAAGGTAAATACTTAAAGTAGAACTAATTATAATGTTTCACCGTTATCGGTTTGATAGTAAGCCCGATATATTTGCATGCGCGGAGTACTTGCCATAGTCAAAGGTGTAGATATTCCAACTTTGGTAGCCAAACTCTCTGCTTAGGCAATTAATTTGTTATAAATTTCTTCGGCATTTTCTGTCAATGGCGTTTTAAAACGCCAACAATATCTTGGGTACAGGAAGCGGCCTCAATTAAATCGATATCTTTTTGTTGAAGTTTATTAATAACTGGTTTTAAAACGCTTTATATATCTAAAATAATTAAACTGAAAGTTGGATCATGACTTTTTATAAATTTGCTTGCTGAAGCTCGAGTTCGCAAATTCCTTTCAAATAAAAAATGTAATTCTTCAATTATATTAACAAAAGCTTTATAAAATTATTAATGACGCTAAATTTATCGACGAATCTAGTTTTAAGAATAGGTAAGTTTTTTAGCCCTTCCTAGAGAACTAAACCGACTGTCTATTGTTTGATTAATATATATAACACTATTTTTGATAATGAATGTTATAATTTTCATGCACCGCCATGCGAGGCACAATGAAAATAAGTCGCTTTTGGATAAAGATCCTGGATTTGTTTCTACATGCCATTTATATGACCAGCCATCGCGCTACACCCGTCGTAATTGCCGACAGATTGTTTAAATTCTTTTTTTTATCGAATATGTTTTGCGTAAAGGCATCCGCCTTTCGGTCCTAAACTTGCCATACCTTTATAAATTGAATTTTCGTAGTCATTAGCGGTGAAAAATAAATTATTTATCGTCCAAATTTATAAATTTTAGTAAAAAAAATGCTCAAAAATTGTTAAAAATTTATATGGCCAAAAAATTAAAAGGGCAATATGGTAAACAAAAAAGATAGGAGTCTGGAGTGGGTATTCATGGAATGATGGGACAGAAACATACTTAATAGACAAAATATGGAAAATATACAACTTATGCACTATAAACGTGGGTGGGCAAAAAGGGAATAAAATAATAAAAAATACAATAAATATAATGGAAAATGTGTTAATTAAAAAAAAGTAAAAAGTAGATAGATCTATATTTGCGAAATCTTTGTATAATTAACAGTGAATATTTAAGGCGGGACCTGTATTTCGGCCCGGCCGGCCTGACTCATTTGGTGCAAACAGTTTCGGCCCGGTTTATTACACAGGTCAACAAATATCAATGTCAGAGGCGTGAATATTATGAAAATATAAAAGAATGCATCCCCATGATGGCCTAATCTCATACATATTTTTCGTTTTTCTTAGTTTCTTTCGTCTTTGGCTCCTTAAATCCGTCTATAATGAATGCCCTTTTTTGACCAAATTCATGTATCTTACTTAATATACCCTAAAAAGATAAAATTTTAAAATTTTTTTTGCATCAAAAAATCCCTTGTAACTTATATTTTTAATCACAAAAAATAAAAAATAAATTTTATTAATATTCAAGCTCTTACATCAGCTTTTAGATAACACAAAATATATTGCGTCCAAACTTAAATACGACACAATATATTATCGGTTTTTAATGAAAATATTATTTGAAGTTTGAATTTAACAGTTTAACTATAGTGAATATGCAAAAATCAAATTTCAATTTATTTTTGTTTTTAAATTTTTTTGTTTTTACCTTTTTTCTAAAATTTTCAATGTTTATAACTGAGAAACTAAATTTGATTAGGAAAAACGGTAAACAGATTCGATATTCCCTAAGATGGCAGGTTTGATCTCTGTAGTTAACTCATAACTCTCAAAAAATTGTTGACCTGTGTTATTTTACTTATTTTCAGCCCGATCCGGTTTTAAATTACAAATAAAGCCGAAAATTTTAAATATAAAGCATCAAGTTTTGTGCAATAACATTTAAATACAATACAGTGCGTCGAAATATTAACCTTTACAATGTAATAACAAAATCGTCTGTTTTATTAAAGATCGGACGAGAGCGCATGTAAATTTGTCTCTGTTCTACACTAAGCACTGTTGAGTCTGGTTAGTGTGACCGCCAACGCATCCCAAAGCCGTAAATTTTTCTGATAATAAGCAAAATTAGGTCACCGGCGCTCATTAAACTCTGCTGGGCCTGCTGTAGCCTTAAAAGTAGCAAATAGGAAAAAGGTCTGGAGAAACCAGTACTACATTTTATTAAGTCCTAGGCTAGAAATACAATGATAAATATCGCATCAAACTAATCTTTAATTTTAGTTATTATCACTAAAATAAGGGTCAGGAAAAGAACTGGTCCATTACAGTGCTAGCTTCAATAAAGTGGCACATGTTAGAAATAGAATGATCAATAGACACATAAAATGTGGCCATCAGCTACTATATTTTTGATCGTTGTCACTAATTAAATTATCACGATCACAATTAAATGATCACGATCACATTTAATTGGCCAAGATGATGTTTTCATGATAAATATCACTATGTTGTGGCTATATGGTCACACAAATTAGTGATGTATACCATGAAATCATCAACTTGGCCATTTAATTGTGACAGAGATCATTTAATTGTGATCGTGATCATTTTATTAGTGACCGCGAACAAAAAAATAGTGTTAGATGGTCACATTTTTTGTGTCTATTGATCATTCTATTTCTAACATGTGCCAAATTATTGAAGTGAGCACTGCATAAGGGCAATCAAGCAATGCTGGGCGTCAAGCAAATTTTACTAAATACTATGGTTTTTGAGCAAAAATAATGAAAAGGCACGCATTTTAAGCGCCTAGAAACATTGACTTAGGGTGCCAATGGGTCACGGACCGGCCTTGGCCAATAACTTACATAATGTTTACCTTATATGCATGCGCACATTTTCTCGAATTAGCCCAGCCATTTTTAGATGGACTAAACGTAACCTGGCAAAACCCAACTACCTTTGGGATTAGGGAGGCGCTCCAGGAAGTTTTTATCGAAATTACCAGAAACCGAGCCAGGTTTGACCCCCCCCCCCTCGGCTACGGCTCTGAATATATCAAGCTCTTACTCAGCATTTGGATAATACAAATTTTGCGTTCGAAACTATACAACACGATATATTATTGGTTTTGAATGAAATTATTATTTAAAGTTTGAATTTAACAGTTTAATTATTGTTAATATGCAAAAAAAAATTTCATTTTTTTTTGTTTATGAGTTTTTTTGTTTTGACATTTTTTCTAAAATTTTTATTGTTTAGCTGAATAACTAAATTTAATTAGAAAAAACGGTGAATGGATATGAAAATTTATAAGATGGCAGGTTTGATCTCTTTAGTTAGTTCATAACTCTCAAAAATTTGTTGACTAGTGTTATTAGAAGCTAAAAGAAATTTAAACACTCAAAACAACATTTTTTATGTTCGGGAACTAGTTTATATTATTTGTTATTATAAGTCAGAAATTTACAACTAATATTTAAGGAAGCAGTATATATACAGATCAATGTCAAGGGGACCTGGACCAAATTTTTATATATAGTTTTGCCTTTATATGTTAACAAGAACTAAAAATGATAAATTTATTATCACGCGGTAAAAGGTATGATACTATATATTTTATTAATTATTTCAGCAAAAATTTATAGCCTGCAATATAAAGGCCGTATTTGGAAAATTAAGCCGGTCTAAAATAAAAAACTATATTTTTGGCCGCAGGTTTAAGGGGGTCGGGCTTAAGTTGAAAAATATGTCGGGCAGGCCGGGCTGGAATACCGCCCTGTTTGAACTCTGATACAAATTATTAAAATTAACTTAGTGGTTATATGCCATTGCGCCTGAAATTCGCTAGTTATTTAATCAAATAGGAAAAAAATAATTTTAACTCGGCCGGTCTATTCGATGTAAAATGGATGAGGATTTCAAATGTTATTCAAATCTGTCTAACTATTTTTTTTTATAATCGCGATTTTAAAATTTTAATGACTTAATAAACCGATGAGTATACTTGCAAAGCTATTGATTAATTTCGGTTCTTCTAAAACAGGAAAATTAATTTTTTATACGCAAAATTTTATTTTAATGACATTTATCTTATATTTTAAATATCTGTTGAAATATGGATATAAATATAAAAGCTTTTTAAAAATTATATTATAAATTGACTAATTGTGTGTAATAAAAATAAAGTACTATGTG